>SSNP01000051.1:1881285-1899461 GCA_006937955.1 Pachypanchax playfairii
GGGTTGTGTTGAAATTAAGATTCAATCTAATCTGCAATATTAAACTAATTTATATTTTTAATCCGCACAATCTGATTTTATTGCAGTTGGATTGAACTGTGTACACAGCAGTGGACTTCGAGGTAAACTCATTACTTTTGAACAAAGCCTTGCATTGACTTTTGGAATGAATTGATGCAACATAAATAAACAGATTTGAACTAAACTAAATTAGCATGTGCTAAAGCATTAAAAGTTCATTTTACTAGAACTAAGAGGCCAGTCAACCCATGAAAAACAACTTTTGCTCAGTGCAGTCAGCTAAGTGAGTTTACATGACCAACCACTTCATGCTGTCACTCCAAATAACTTCTGCTTTGTTATAATACCACCACTCAGTACAGTTTAAGACTGTGGAATATTTTGTGGCAAAAAAAATTTCACAGATGGATTTCTTGGCGTTCTATCACAGCTTGAGAGCGACCCCATTCTTTACAAGCAGCTAGGCATGAATTTATTTTATTTTTTTCAATAAATAGAGGGGTGTCCCAGCACTTTTGGCAATACCGTATATGTGCCAGACCTTATATCTACATCTATATATGGCTTTACCTGGACCAGAGGAGACAGAACCATTTGTCTTTTGGAAACGGCAGCCTATGTGTACAAAAAAACCCAATAGCAGAATGGAGCAAATGAACCAAACAGGCCCAAAGGCATGATGAAAAGCAACAAACGGAGACAGATGAGAGATAAAGAGAGAAGAAAAGAGTGACAGAGAGAGGGGTAGGAGACAAATAATGACACAAATAATGACACATGTAAATACATTTTGAAAGGTTATCCATTTAAACCAAACATTTATGTCTTACAGAGACAAAAAGTAAATCTGCCTTCAGATGCTTCAACATCTACTGATGAAACAGTTATTTGAGAACATGGACAGACATTAGCAGACGTTAAGGGTCCAGAGAGTTTTCCAAGGTGCCTCAAATACTCACTGCGTCAGCCTCGGCTTTCTCCCGTGAGGCTCGTCCCGCGGCGACCACAGACTCCATCACAGCCACCCAACGCTGCTTGTCTGGAAAACTGGGGGCCATGAAGTAGATGGACTGACCAGGCCAGCAGGGAGCATGACAACGGGACTCAAGCTTCAGGACATAGGGAACGTCTGACACACACGGGAGAAGGAAACAAGGTCAAATCTCACAACTCGCTGTCTGGCATATTTTAAAGGAGAAAACATGACAAGTCAAGTTTATTTATAAAGCACTTTAACTTACAGCATGACAGCTGACCAAAGTGTTATACAGGAAATGAATACAACAATACAACACTATAATAATAATAATAATAATAATAATAATAATAATAATAAGAAGAAGAAGAAGAAGAAGAACAGTAATAACAGTAATAATAATAATAATAATAATAATAATAATAATAATAATAATAATAATAATAATAATAATAATAATAACTTAAAAGCGGGTGATTGGTGAAACCAGTGAAACCTGGAAGATGGTGAGTTATTATTATGAGTAATATAACTTTATGCCAACCTGACTTTGCAGTGTTTGGTAGCTCAGATGCTCCAACTGCTCTATGAACTACAACCTCTCCATCAGACAGGCACAAGTCGAACTCCTCCAGAGGCTTCACAGTGTCTGAAAACACAGATTTTTAACTAGTACTGGTAGAGAAATGATCTGTCAATTCTGAATATTTGTAAATGATCCAATCAGATTTAGGTGTTACCTTCTCTGGGCTCTATTTCATAGACTGACACTTTGGTGCCATCTAGAACAACAAATTTTCTCTCCCAGCCCTGGCCTCGTTTTCCATTCCTACCCATAAACAAGGCAACCACATCACAGACATTCACAGAGATAGAAACATTTTACAATTTTTACAATTTTATTTCAAGATGTCTGCCATGAGACATAATTATTAATGCGCTTGTTTTGGACGCTGAACATAAAAGACGTTTTGGCAGAGGATGCATGTAAAATGTTGACTCTCACATTCTGTAAGATTTTCTCCCAAAAGAGGATTAATGAAATAAAAGTGGAACGTTTGTTTTTACAGAGTTACGTTGTGACAGTGTAGCTAACCTGGGCTGTTTCATCCAACCCTCAAGGTGCATGTGTCCACTGGCCTCTTTAATTTGCTGGCTCGGAGAGCTTCCTTTGTCTCGACACATACCCTCAGAGAGATGCAGAGAGCAGTCGCTAGACATCCCGCACGTCGCTGGGAGGTAGGCTGAACACTTTGGGTGGCACAAAGCATGACATTCTGAGGAGAAACAACCCAAATAACAACTACAAAATATTAAAACAAACACCATATTGTTTCTTTTTGCCTTTTGTGTCACCATTAAAACATGAATACTAAAACTGCAACAAGAATTTCAGATTAAGTTTTGATTAATTAGTAGCAATTTATAGTAGCATAAATTATATCCTTTATTGCAGAAATCAGGGACAACACCCCCACAAAATGTGTTTACAGACTTAGAGTTAATGACGTGTGTACGAGAGGTTAAAGGTTGAGTAGACTCAGTGTGGGAGTTCTGTCATGTAGGCAAACATCCTGGCCACCTTAAGCCCTCCCCATATGGATAAGTGGATTAAAGAGATGAGAAGGTATAGAGTACTGGATGGGACTGTATGGAGAGAGAGAGAGAGAGAGAGAGAGAGAGAGAGAGAGAGAGAGAGAGAGAGAGAGCATGTTGCTCATCCTAGCTGAAGATACTCCAGAGGATGATACTGAGCTGG
This sequence comes from Pachypanchax playfairii, assembly GCA_006937955.1. Lineage (NCBI taxonomy): Eukaryota > Metazoa > Chordata > Actinopteri > Cyprinodontiformes > Aplocheilidae > Pachypanchax > Pachypanchax playfairii. The sequence continues at coordinate 1,884,042 of SSNP01000051.1, forward strand.
TCCAGTCCTGGTCCATTATCATGCTATCAGGTACAAAATGAGCAATTTTTCCAAAATGACAGACTTCCAGTTGGATTTAAGCCAAAACTCAAATAAAGTTTTTGTCTGAAATCATGTTTTATGACATCACCAATATTCACAGTGCCACATGAACATATTGTAGTTGCCGGGGCTCCCTGAGCAAATTTGCAACTCCTCTTTGATAGTTATATTTTCACATTCTCTTTGGAGTATTGAGATATTTTATAGTACCCAAAAAGGCAATTCATTTAGCATAAGAACAAAGAAGATGGACGGAAGACAAAAAAACAGCAAAGAGACAAGACACCCGAGGACTGAAGCGAGGATACCATTGGTGTTTGTGCCATCCTTGTGCCCAGGCCTAGTTATTGCAATCAGGTTTGTCCAACTCACCAAGGCAGGTTGCTGCTTGTCGACCAAAGTGAACAGTATCCAGACACACCGTGCACTTGGCAGCTCTCATGTTGAGACCCACTGTGAATCGATGAGAGGTGTTATGGTGCACCGCCCTCTCTCTGTCTCTGTCCCTCTGACTGTCCTTCAAACGACGGCTGTACTCTGAGTAGAGTCAAGAGAAACAGAGAGCAGCTTCAGTATCTCTATTTTGATAGGATGATCAAACAATTCAAAACCTCAGTGCATCATGCTTCAAAAGGAACTGGAAGATGTTGCGCAAAATGCATGTGCATATAAACCTGGAAAAAATATGTTTAAAAAATATTGAATAAACCAATTCCTGTATTTGGAATGACTCACTGCTGCATTTTAAGGTATTATCCAGTCAGTTTAAAATCTGTCTGTTATATTTGTAGTTTAAGTTGTAGATTCAGATTTAAAGTTGATGAAAAAAGAAAAACGCTCATGTAACCAATACTGATACACAAACAAATAATATTGGTGTAAATGAAGAACCTATTCTGAAGTTTTTGTAGGAATACTACTACGATACTCCTTATCGATCCGGTACTTTATCAGTACCCTTATCGGTACTTTTTTTTTTCTGAAAGACTAAAACAAAAGGGGAAAAAACACAAATAATGAACTATAATTTTTCTATTTTTTTTTTAACAATTGAAACAGCAAAGCATGGAAAATAAATAACTATAAAACAAAAAATACAAAATGAATAACTTAATAAAACACTATATAAACAACTTCTTTTATATATTGAAAACTAAAAATACTATTTTAAAAAGGTTTAATGTATTCAAATAAAAAATATCAAACATAACTTCCCCATAAAACAGTGCAATTAGGAACCAAAATGAAAGATTTTGAAGTGTATAGTGTAAAATAAGTCGTCTGATTCGGGGCTTGTTGTTGTTGTAGCACTCAGACAGTCAAACACTCTGAATCTCTGTTTGTATTTGGTGTTTTTAACAAGGTGTTTGGTCAATTTACTCGTGTTCCCGCCTTTGGAAGCAAAAGCTTTTATGGGGAGCCACAGTCTCCTCCCCTTCCGGTCGGCCCATGGGTCCCCTGGACGAAAAAATAATGAATGGAAGTCAATGAAGCGATAAAAGTTATTTTCTGGTCCGCTTTGTCTTATGCCCCAAATCACACACATGCTGTACCACAATTTAAATGATAAATAATGATGTACATTTTGACTGGGTTTGTCAAGTGGATTTGGATTTATTTCATTTTAAAATTTCATAATTAAAATGACTACAACTGAAGAGTCGCACATATGAAGTCACGGCAGAATCTCCCAAGTCTCACTGCTGCTTTTTCCAAACACGGGAATGCGCAGCTGTCCCCCCTCCCCGTGGTGTGTGTAAGCGAGCTGCCAACACAGTGTTTGGCTTGTGTTTATATCTCCCGCAAAAGATGAAGACGACGTTAATTTACCGTTAAAGAGGCCCTTCCATTAAAAACAGTTTTTCTGAGGTTTCTGTTGAATATTTTAGCTCCACAGGTGTTCTTACCTTCATAGTGGGTGTGAAAACAGGTCAATAACTTCTCTTTCAGTTTTTATTTCTTAAACTACGCAGGTGGCGATAAAACCCAAGTTCTCCCAAGTCCGAAAGGCCTGTTTTTGATCATCACAGCTCCTTTGCTCATTAGTATTCATCAGTTCCTGCAGTTGAAACCACACCTAGCATGCTGCTGGCTAAAAGCTGTAGCATAAGATGTAGCAAACAGGAAGAGAGAACATCTACTGTTGCCATGCAGGAAACAGTATACCTTGCTCTCATAGGCTAGTTTGTTAGCCAATCTGAGTCCAGCAGTTTCGAATAATGAACATGAACAAGCTGCTACCCGAAGCCTGACGGAACCAGCCGAATCTTGACGCAGACAAATTGAAAGTTCTGTTAATCAGTGTTTCCTAACGTTTTTTTGGATATAAAATGTTTCATATTACTGGTTAATACTTAAAGCTGATATCCCTGATTTCAGATTGCCTAGCTTAGACTGTCAACAAAGTCACAGAACTCTTGCCCCTCCCGTCGGGTAGAATTCCCAAGCCACGCCCCCCCAGGTTTGGAAACACGCATAGTCCCAGAAAACGACCGAGTGCAAGACACTGGTCCGCAGTTCATTCAAGTACAGTAACATGGTGGAATCACCGGTAAGTGAAAACAATAAAACAACTGATATTAATTGTTACTTTGTCCTGACACGGAACCAGCCTGCTGTGACATGGTAGAGCGGCGATCACTCCCAGCAGTGGTGTTCTGCCGTAATATGTCTCAGTTTTTTAGGACCACAGAAGCCAAATAAATGTGGAAGTCCGTATGGCTGGAGAGACTGTCCAATCATTCCTTCTGGGCCGAACCATTTGATTGGTTGATGTTTTTAGACAAATACGGGAGAACCACTTAATTATTTTTTTTCGTTTTTTTTTTAATCTTCACGACATATTTTTCTCCATGCTGTGTTAAAACTTTTTTAATGGGCATGAAAAAAAATATGTTAAGCTAATTTGTTATGCAAATTAAGTACAGCAGCTTTAAGAAATAACCACAAAGATTTTTGTGAATTCTGTTGTCATGGTAACCTGAAGCGCCATGGTAAAAATTATGCAAAAAATCTTTAAATGTGTGATAAACCCATGGCATGTGACTTGTTTAAAAGTTAAATGAAGTAAAAATATGCAGATGTAGTTAGAAAAGGAAGCAGCATATGGAATTTGAAGAGAAATCAATGTATTTCAAAGGGGGTGCAAAAAGTTTAATAGTTTAAAAAGTATATAATATAATTAAACCAAAAGTCACAACTGAAATGTCCTGAATGAGCTGCACTTTTAATATATAATTGTTGAATTAGTACAAAGGTGCTAAAAAACATAATAATAAAGAGAAACAGACAAACTGTGAGTTCACATTAATTACAAATCACAACCCCATTGAAAACAGTTGACATGCTGTTCAAAATATAAATAAATACAACTGTCGGGAGCCGTGGGGTTCTGGTCACGGGCTCCTGTTCTGTGTTTAGTGTTGGGCTTTTGAGTTGTGTTATGTTTAAGGGGTTTGGTCATTGTGTGTGTTATATTGGGCTTTTGAGTTTAGGTTAGAATTAGGTTTGTTTATAGTATCTTGTATTTATGTTTAGTCATGGTGTGTTTATAGTTTAACTTTTGAATTGTTGTCTTGGTCTTTCGTGCTGTGTTCATGTTTAGGATCTGTATCTCTCTTCTTTGGTTTTAACAGTTCATGTTCCTTATATGGTCATCTCATTTCCTTTGCTTCTTGTTAATTAGGTCATTGTCTGCACCTGCGTCTCGTCTGGGTCGGGTACTACTTAAGGTTGGAGCTGTGTCAGTTCAGTGCTGGACTGTTGTCTGATGTTGTCTTGTGTTGTGGTCATGTCTTTTGTCTGTGTCGATGTCCTCTTGTAGTCATAGAATCATAGTCTGGATTTAGTGTCATAGTTATGTGCGATGTTGGATTTGGATTTTGAGTAGAGTGCTTTTTGTTCTTTTGATACTTTGATCTTTGCTTTAGGAACTTTGTAGTAACCCTCTGTCTACTACTGATTTGTGTTTTGTTTTTTCCCATCCCGTGTTTAACTCTTTTATTTTGAGTCTGCCACTCTCTGCCTCTCTGCTTCTGTGATCCACAAACCCAGTGATTCTTGAAAACACTTAATAAATTGCACTGTATTTTGTCCTCAATAAAACACAAACATATCAGAAACTGCAATGTTTTATAATCTGACAGAAAATTTTAGCTTGTTTTAATTTGATTTTGGCAACAATTTGAAACAGTGATGGTTACTGTCATGTAGCATCTCCTGTTCTTTTAACATGTGGCAGCAAACATCTGAGAAGTGAGAAGACCAGCTGATGGACGTAAAGACATGCAATTTCAGGCAGGATTTATGGAACAAGATAGCAAAACAAAAATACTTCTAGACTGAAACTAAAATGCCTGACATGGCAGGAAACTATCCACAAAAACTCAGCAGCAAAACAAAGGACAAAAAAATACAATAAATAGTGACATGTGGAATAAAGCTACAAGAATTTAATTAAAAGTAATCACAAAAGCACATTTTGGAACAAAACCCAGGGTCACAAGCAAACAAAAATCAAAGCTTCAAGAAGCAACGAATGTCCCCCGCCCCTTTGCAGAGCTCCGCCTCACCCACGCACTTGCTCCTTTAAACCCAGAAACATCTGCTTGAGGGTGGCAGAGGCAAATTTGTTCCAAATTAGCCTGTAGGATATAGACTGTATGTCTAAAAACCTTTGTGTAGGACTTCACATATTGAAATACTTGTGCCAAATTTCAGCAACATAGGTCCAATTATTCAAAGAGGAGAACATTTTGAATATTCCTTGGGGCACCGTACCCTCCTTTAGAACATAAAGACTGGGTCAAAGAGACTTTGTATAGGACCTGACTAGATAAATACATAAGCCGTATTTTAGAAGGATATGTTCATTCAGTGGGGACAGCAGCTTGAACATTTGCAGAGGACGCTGTTTATTACAGACACACTTTTATTATGTAAACCTGCCTAGGTATAGACAGTAGGTGTCCTGTGCAGATTAGATGAAATATGTGAAAATCACAGCAACATTTAGAGTCACTGCAAGACATACAAAATCGCTGTGGTCATGCCGTTTTTAGACTCACAGTCCTTGTTTTTTACTCTGTTACAGAGTTTTCCCAGTCTTGTCTGTTGAAAGGTTCTACCAGTCCAACAGTCCTGGACCTTTATGGCTAGATTTTTTGTTTCATCCATCTTCAACAGAGAGATGAGCAGGAAGGATATCAATCAGATGCTGAATTTACCTCATCTGACTCCGTTCAAGGCAGAGGAGCAGTAGCTCTACTTCAAGCTCCCTCCCGATGATGGAGGTTGTTATCTTATCGTTAAGGCTGAGCCTGACCACCCTACAGAGGAAGATCATTTCCATAGGTGAGGGTCAGGATGTAGACAGACCAGTAAATCTAGAGCTTTGCCTTTTGGCTCAGCTCTTTCTTCACTATGACAGACCAAAGACCAATCTCCACAGGGAATGAGCTTAAATTAATGCCAAGAATATGGGACAACTCTTGCTTTGGTTGTACAGGGACTGTACAGCCTGTAGAAGTGGGCCTGTACATTACTCCTGCAACCCAACCCCCCCACCCCCCAACACACACACACAAAATGCCCCAGGGGACTCGGTCATAAGTCCTCCTTAAGTCCACAAAAGACATATGAATCACAGAGGTCCCAAATTTGGACCTCCACCCCAGTCAGCCACTCCATAGGCTTTGTCCTGGTCCTTGGTGAGACACTGAAGAGGCATGTCATCCATGACAGTCCCACAACATCCAGAGCCTTCTATATGATGAATCTCAACCCCCTCTGGTGCCTTGCTGCACCACAAGACAGGTTTTAACTACTTTAGTGACCTCTGCCAGTGTGATGGATTCAACTCCCCTCAAGTCCTCAGGCTCTGCCAAATCAGTTTATAGTGACCATGTTTAGAAGCTCCTCAAAGTGGTCCCTCCATTGTTTGGCTTTATCCCCAGTCTGGGTCAGCAGTTCCATATCCAAACAAAACACAGCCTGGGATGGGTCCTTTCTGAGTCCATGAATGGATTGCTAGAACCTCTTTAAGGCCAGCCAACAGTTCTTCTCCATGGCCTCGCTAAATTCCTCCTGTGCTCAATAGCTGTTGATGTTTGCTGGATCTGTCGTCCCCTGCCTCTGAATCAAGCGTATACCAGGGGGTGATCACTTGACTGTTCTGCCCCTCTCTTCACCTGAGTGTTCAAAGGTCTGATGATATGATTACAAAATCATTCACAGTCCTTTGACCCAAAGGGGCCTGGTTTCAGGTACACTAACTGCCTTATGATGCTTTTTTATAGAACAATCATGCCAAGGACAGAAGCCTAATAGGAAATCACCACTTGGATTCAGAACTATCCATCCTGCACCTTGAAGCCGCATTGAGGGTCTAGAAAAATAACACATCCCACCTTGGAGGGGGACGTGTTCTTCTTTCCACTCATCTGTCCAAAGTTAGTCGTCATTAAGACCTGTAACAACCGAGGGTCTAGACCAGGATGCATAGTTTTGGTCCTACACATCTCTCTGCAGTTTCTCTGACTTAACCCTCCCAAACACATTTAATCTATAAATATAATCGCAAGTACAATGTTATCTAGAGTCCCACCCCCTGAATGTTTCTCTTAAACAGCAGCTGGTGATATAGAGACTCCTTTAAACCTGTACATCAATACTACAGTGAGGGAAACCTGTAAAAGTCAATGTGTTTTTGACAATATTGAACATAATCAGTATTGACACTACTGACTCTCTGGTTCCTTTGTCGACTTTTTTTCTTAATTCACTCACCAAACATCTGTTTAAGAATCAATATCAGGTTACAATTACATAAAATTCAAATAAAAATCACCCAGGTTCGAAAAGGTTGATGTATTGTTGTCTATGCAGAAAGAAATAATAATATTACTGGATAATACCTTAAACTCTGAATGTGGGTTCCAAGACTTTGTGCATCACACAGTTAATCGTATGGTGCATTTCTGTGTATGATGTGTAGTTCAGGTGAGATTTTACAAATGAGACTGAGCAGCAGCAACCAAGATCAAAATGCTGCAGATTTCTAAAGCTTTGCACTGAAGCCTGTTCAGCTTCACTTGACTAAAATGGTGGGATCTGACATTTAAATAAGTGCAGAGCTTTTTAAATCTGGCCTGCCCGAAATGTGAAGGTGGTAAAAAGAAAAAAAACATAAGAGATCAAATTGCAGAAATCACAACTTTGGACAACTTACTTTCAAATGTGACCCTCCTTCTCTCTGAAAGGTGTGTAAAAAAGGATAATAAGAACTCCAGGAAAAATTCTTTCAAATATGAGTAAGTTTGTATGGGAGTAATGAATGATATATGTCATGGTAAAGATTTTAGTCTCAGTTCAAGTGTCCTGTAGTGAAAAAGTTCAAATACCACAAACATCCTCCTTTACTCACCCTCTGGTGTTGGAGTGTCCTTCCTGCGTCCAGAGTTGGATGGAGCTAGGCTGGTTGGACCTTGCTGGTGCTCAGGAGACTTCACCATAGAAGACATAATTATCTGCTGCCTTGTTGCACCTGGGTTTGTAGAGCTGCTGTGGTCCTTATACTGAAGAGCTGAGTTTGGAGGCAATAAATGAACTTGTATTGCTTTTATCTTTATCACTGATGTATTGTTGCAGGTGTTTCATGTGTTTAAATGTAATCTCTTATTCAAAGATGATAAACTACCTCCTATCATGGCCCCCAAAATGAGTTTTAGTTTGAGATTCCACTTTCTTAATATGAATTCAATTCAATTCAATTCAATTCAATTCAATTCAATTCAATTCAATTCAATTCAATTCAATTCAATTCAGTTCAGTTCAGTTCAGTTCAGTTCAGTTCAATTCAATTCAATTCATGTATTCAATCTATAGTAATTCCCCTCTGAAGAGTTTTATGAATTTATAACAAATGAAAAGTTCAAACATTCTGTTCATTGATTTAAAACCTTACTTTACTTTAGGAACCTCAAATTTCAAATTAAATTAACTTTTAAATTAATTATCAGACCTCAGAAACTTTGTTTTTACTGCATTAAAGAAAAGTACGTCTATACTAGATAATTAACAACATTTTGTAACTAATACAAGAAAAAAAACCTCAGTTTTGAAACTTGAAAGGGATTGTGTTGACAGCATTTTAATCTTTGCTTGGATTCTTTACCATTAAATATTTCATGTATTCTATAAATATCAGAGTCCATCAGAGTGAAACGTTTGCAGCAAAGCAGTCTCACCTTCTTCTCTCAGAGATCGCAGCTCTGCTCTCATTTTCTGCAAAGCATCTTCCAGCTCAGAACATCGAGCACGCTCTTTATCCAGAGCCGCCTTCATGTCACTGTACTGCAGAGGCACTGGCTGGATAGGGGGTACAGGAGACACCTGTCCTTGACCCTGAGTCTGACCTTGTGCCTGGGCCTGAGCAGTTATGGCAGCCAACAGGTCCTCTCGCCGCCGTCCAAAAAGACCCTGAAAGGTAAAGCAGCAAAGGGAAGAACATTGATGCTGTATACATATATACACACACATATACACAGATTTACATATATACTTACCTTTTTCTTCTTTGACCCACCATGGGCCTGGGCCTGCAGAAAGTCTATGAGTTTGGTCTGTTGGGTGATGGTTCCTTCCATTTTCACCTTCTCATGAGAATATACAGCCTGCAGGTGGAGCTAAATGAACATCACTACTGCCATGAATTTCTCCTCAAGTACTTCATTTTACACAGAGGGCGACAGAGAGACACAGATATGGGTAGAGGAGGCTGAGGGGTTTTGTTTAGCCATGGAGTAAAACAAGTATGTGTTGTTTATTTCTGCTACTTAGAACAGAGGGAGGGGGGGGGGGGGGGGGGGGGGGGGGGGGGGGGGGGTGAGACTGACACAAAGATTAAAGTTCAACATGTACATCATATTACTTATAATGTTTGTGTTTTTTTGTAAATACAAGCTGTTGCGTATACATATGAATATGTAAAAGCACCTGAATATTCTCCAGCTGGTATTCCAGGTCAGTTCTCTCTGTTTTGAGCAGATCGGTCTGATCCAAAGCGTCTTGAAGCCCCTGGGTTAGACGGAATATGTGAGCCTTCTGAGCATCCAGCTGCTGTTGCAGTTTCTCTTGCTGCAGAGGAAAATCAGCTGTTATGTCACTGCCTGGATGCTGCAGGTTTACTTACATTACCAACATGAATCTTTTAGCTTGGTTTGGTATTTTTACTCTTCCTAATAATATTTTTTATATGTTGATTAGTCACTTATGACAGAAATTTCATACTTTTATACTAATGAAATCAAAACATTTTAAAGAACTGCAGGAATAAATATAAAGAACTTTTTGCAATCAAATATTATTTTCAAATAATGTTTAAAAGCAGTAGAATAAATATGTGGAATGACTGTACTTCTTCCAGAAGTCTTTGCTTCACATCCCTCTCACTCTCTAGCTTTTGCTGCAAGCTGCGGGCGTTCATCTCCAGCATGGAGTGCTTTTTCTCCAGATCGCTTAACTGAAGTACAAAAACAGAAACATTTAGTGTGACAGTATAAAAGTAGAATGCTTATATGAAAAGTGTGGAAATCCTCACTGTGTCTGTAAGGCTCTCAGCTTTGAGTTTCTGGTCTTTAAGGGCCTGTTGCAGGGCCAGGATCTCAGCTTTGTGCTCTTTGACTGCCTGTTCAACAGCCTGGCGAGACTCTGAGCTGCGTTGTTCTGCACGAAGCCTGAAAGATCAACACTTACTATTTTTAGACTTTAAAAAACACATATTCATGTCAATCAATGAGTCTAAATTGGCCATAGGTGTCTGTGTGAATGGTTGTCTGTCTCTATTTGGCCATGTGATGAACTGGCGACCTGTCCAGTGTGTAGCCCCGCCTCTTACCCAATGACTGCTGGAGATAAACACCAGCCCCCTGCATCCCTAGAACACACAGTTTAAGATCATAGTGAATGTGTGTTGCTTTTAGTGTACCCGGTTTTAACTGGCCTGTTCTTTCCAGCCTACATCAAGTCAAAAAATACATTTATTTCCAAAAATATTTTTCACCCAACCCAAGACAAAACACCCAAACTTCTTTCATTCAGTGTGTGTAGGCGGATGGACCAGAGCTAAAAACAATAACCAAAACATCCAAAGCAAAATTAGCTATTTCCAAAAAAGTACAAGATCTCTTGTAGCTTAAATTTAAATTGTAATAAAACAAGAATCAAGACTAATTATCTTTTATAAAAAAAAACAGCTACAGCAGGCTGTAATCTTGTTAGTTTAATTTGTAAATTAATAAGAAAAAACAGCCTATAATGGACCAAGAAAAGCTAACCAAGTATTATTTCATGTCTGTATCAGTGTGTGATGTCACCTGTTCTGTTTCTCAGTGTCCAGCAGCCTCTGTATCTCCCTGCTCCTCCTCTCAGCCTGGTTCTTCTCCTCCTCTAGTGTGGACCTCCAGGCTTCCCACTGTCTTTCCTTCTCCAGCAGCTCATCATTCATTGTCTCCAGCTCCAGAACTTGTTCTTCCAGCATGGTGCACGTGGTCTTCAGTGTCTCAAGATTCTACATAAATCAGAAATGAAAATGTTATGTCTCCCTGTGATGGATGAACATTTGTGTTGTTCATTATTACATAAATTAAATAACTAAATAAATACAAAGACAAAGAACAATAAATTTACCAAATCAAAAGTGTTTGTGGGATGGGGCGGGGGTCACATATTTTTATTCTTTTACACATTTTTAACGATCAAAAACTTGTGATAATTTTGTTAAGTTGTGTTTTTGCTTTTCTTTTGGTTTACTGCATTTCTTTTTAATTTGTAAGATGTGTTTGATGTATTGTAGGATTGGGGTTGGCATTAATAAGTTTATACTTCTGCTGACTCCTCAAATGTGTGACAAAATGTAAATATTTGTTGTAATTTTGGTGAAGGTGGAGCATGTTTTAGACAAACAAACAAAAATAAAGGACAATCACTACATATATATTTGGTATGCATTGTTAAAGATTTTAAGATAAAAGGTCACAGGTCATGCTGCAAGGGTTAGTGAACTGAAATGGCCCTGGCCCACTTCTGTGTTTATCTTGGAAACCAGTTGGTTTACGACCTGTGACTGTTGTCCATCCAACTGTGTGTTCGTTTTCTTCACTCTGACTTCATTATCTGACCCACACTTGTTCCCCTCCCTTGCTTCCTCCAGATGGGAGGTGTCTTTGTGAATAAAAGGGCAATGCAAAGGTGAACACATCAGAATTGTCTCAACAACTCAGTTGGGTGTTCTCCTTTGCAAAGCTCATTGAAACCATACCTCTGTGTCTGACTGATGGTCTTTTTTGATAGTTATTGAAATTAGGGGTATTAAAATATCCTGACATGTATTTAAAATATATTCATGTTTTAACAACTATGCTTTGCTGTCTAAAGGCACAGACAAAGCATCAAAAGTGTTCAATTATTTATATAGTGTCAATGTCTAATGTTGGCATCTCAAATCACTATTAAAAAAAGCAATGTGTCCAATTCATGCCAAAACAAGTCCCATAACAAGTTCCAAAATTTGGCTCTATGGTGGTACTGTATGGGTACTGGGGTGTGTCTAGCACTCTTCGTGTGTGTGTTTGTATGTGTAGATGTGTGTGTGTGTATATGAGAGAGAGTGTGAGTGCATGAATCAGTGATGTTTTGCAGGTGCCACACCTGGACCCGCCTCCCACACCTGACCTTCATGATGACAGCCAGGTGGACCAATGATGGGGAAGGTGTGGTTCTATAAAACTGCTGTCATCCTACTGCAGCGGCGGGGAGAGCAGCGACTATTGTTGTTGTTGTGTTCTTGCCTCTCCTCCTTTATTGTAGTGGCATCTGTCATTAGGTGTTTGGTTGTTGTGAGCCATGATTATAGTGTCTTTGTGAGAACAAGTTGTTTGTTTTGGTATAGCTCATCTCTGGTGTGTTTACTTGCCCATTAAGTATTTGTGGTTATATTAGAGTTACTCCTTTTTATTTTGTTTGTTGACTGATTGTCCTCCCTGTATTCCTCCATTAAAACTTTATTGTAAAGTATAACCCTCTGGTGCGGGATTTATCCTTTATGTTACTCCTTATCCGTCTTACTTGAGCCTGGTTGTAACAGGATAGTGTCAGGATGTTTTGGGGAAAACACATTTCTACTTCTGGGATTTACAGCATTTGTGCAAAGATGTACACTGAAAACTTAAAGCAACAAGACAAGACAAATGAATGAATTCTGAGAAAATTAATGAAACAATTACGATAAATTTTTACAGTTATATCATCCATCCATCCATCCATCCATCCATCCATCCATCCATCCATCCATCCATCCATCCATCCATCCATCCAAAACCATACAAACTATTGTTTTAATGAAGACCATAAATGTTTACTTACAGGTTAACAACATAATTAGTGTCACAGCTAGTTTGTAAATAACTCTGTCTGCCATTATTTTAAATAACCTGTTTAAAACTTGTAAAAACAGTGAGAGAAATGCTCATCAGCATCAGTATTCTTGTGGATGTTTTTCAGAAACCCCACGTGCAGCCTGGTATTTGACATCTTAAGGCGCACCGCTTTAGACAAAGCTCTTGAAGACAAATATAGCCTCTGCCGATGCTGCAGCAACACCACAGCCCTCTGAAGTCCAACGCTTCCACAGCTGACACGACCTGGGAGTGATGGGGATGACACATCCCTCCCACACACCACCCCATCCCTCATCTATGACTTCCATCGCTAGTTACACAACCGGCAGGACTGAGAGCGCTGCTGGACACCCACACACATATCCTCCCACTGGGGCAGCGCACATATCGTGCTGCCTCTTTTCTCTCCTTGTCTTTCTCACAGCAGCCAGAATAAAATGCATAACAATACTGAATTATTATTAGAGTTTCTCTTAGAATTGTCAGAGTTGGGAGCTGTCGAGGTCACCTATCACAGGTATTATCACATAAAGTGCTAACTCAGAGACCTGGGAGAATGAAGTTTGGAGCAAACCTGAACCAGCAAATGGAACACAGCTATAGTTTATGGCTAATAAATCTGTGGCACTTTAAAAGAAACAAACTCTGACTGATTCCAATGACCAGGGTCATATCAACCGTTTCTGTGTCTTCAAAGTATCAAAGAGAATGGAAAGACAGCTGTGGCTACAACATGTGTATAGTTCATCATCACCAAACGTGTGAGTGTGTGTGTGAATAGGTGAATGACAGACTGTAGTGTGAAGCGCTTTGGGGGCCATTTACCATTTAGTCCAGTCTGGTCAGTCCAGTCACCATACCTATTTTTGCTTCCTTAATCTTTACTTATGTGTGTTTTTTCATTGCTGACTGGTTCCCATCTGATACGCACACCTTTACCAACTGTACCATAACTCTCAGAACAGACCTGGTTCAGGCAGTGCCAAATCGTAACAAGTAACTGTCAGTCCAAAAGTTGTCAATATGTACATATGTTAATATTTTCTCTTTAAATAAAAGTGCACAGAAGTACAAAAATGATTCATGAACCATCCCATGGGGGTTATACTTGTGGGATACTTGGTTGAAAAACAAAACTGAGGCAGTTGTCTGCATTTTCACTCTAGAAGTTCCCGAGGTCCAGCTTTTATTTTGGTAGTTCACTTCCGAGTGAATTTGCATATCAGTTAAATATTTACTTTGGAGCTACATATTTAGTTTAGAAACTAAATATTTAGGTCCAAAAGAAATATTTAGTTAGCATGGAAAATAAATATTTAGTTTGGAAAATATATATTTAGTTTGCAAACTAATTATTTAGTTCAGAAAATAATTAATTAGGTCAGACCAAAATATTTAATTTGCAAAATAAATATTTAGTTTTAAATTAAGTATTTAGTTTTGAAAATAAATGTTTATTTTTCAAATTAAATATTTAGTTTTGAAATGAAATATTTAATTTGTAAAATAAACATTTAAAGGTGGCAAAGAGGATTTTGCTCAACGGCTGTTAGTCGCTTTTTGAGTAGTGCACATGCATTGTAAGCCATCCTCCATCCCCCCCCACTATCGGCATCACTGGAGTTTTTTCTGGAACAAGTACTGTACAACTTCATTTCTTTGAACATGTCGGGATCGTTAATCATAAAGGGCTGTTTATTGTTACTTTTATTAGCACAAGTGTGATTAACAAGCTAGTAGCCAATAGATAATGAAATGGGTTTGTTATCTTTTGGCTACTTTATTTCAAGCCCCACCAGGTCTATGATTTATGAATATTATAACTTTTTCTTTTGGAAACCAACAAGACCACTAAAATGATTTAAAAGTAAATTTGACAGCTAAATTAGTTACAAAATCCTCTGCACCACCTTTTACTTTAAATTAAATATTTAGCTTGCTAACTAAATATTTAGTTAGTAAATGTAACATTTAGAAATAAATGAATAACAAGGTGAAAATATGCATTTGAAAAATGAACTCCATTTTTTCTGCTATGATGGGCTAAATAATCAAAAATATTGCTGTTAATATTGGACTGTGTAACTTTACAAACTGAACCCCATAGAACTTATTGGAACATTGTCTATTTAATGTGATTCAAAAAGCCAAATATTATCCAGTGAGGTTTGTTTAAAACAAATAAGTTCCAAATTTTGTTTTTGGTTGCAAAAGAGAAAGACATGTGGAGTAACCAGTCTAATATGTATACAGCTATAACTAAAATATGGTTGCCAGCAGCCATATACCTGTTTCTGGTTGTTAAGGTGCATTTCTCTGTCTGCCACCTCTCGCCGCAGCCTGTCCACATCCTGACTGAGATGCAGCCGATCCTCTCTGTCATCTGAGGCCTCATCCAGCTGCTTGGACAAGTAGAAGTTCTGACGATTCAGCTCAGCGTTCTCCTGCGTCAGAGTGGTCAGCTGCTCCTCTAGGTCTGTAATCACCTGCAGTGAAATCAAAGTGCTCAGATTTCAAGTTTTAAGAGGAAACGACATGAAAAGCATTTTTGTTAAGAAATATGGACATTTTTCTGACCTGTTTGTTTCTGTGGTTCAGTGTTCAAAAGTCAAAAATAGATGTTTTTAAAAATATAACTGTGCTGTTTTAACATACTTTTAATTATCTCATATATAATTAGACAGGTAAGAATATGTTAATAATATGTTCTGATCACCACTACATTTTAAATACAGCAATATGTTCAAATTATATTACTGATATTCCATTTATAAGCAAAGAAAATGCTTTCAATTACAATTTCAAATAAGTACTTTACTTTTTTTTTTTAAGTATTTTTACTTTATTCCACTTAGAGACTGGCAACACAGAAGCTTCCTTCCTTCCTTCCTTCCTTCCTTCCTTCCTTCCTTCCTTCCTTCCT
>SSNP01000051.1:1899471-1932201 GCA_006937955.1 Pachypanchax playfairii
CATCCATCCATCCATCCATCCATCCATCCATCCATCCATCCATCCATCCAAAACCATACAAACTATTGTTTTAATGAAGACCATAAATGTTTACTTACAGGTTAACAACATAATTAGTGTCACAGCTAGTTTGTAAATAACTCTGTCTGCCATTATTTTAAATAACCTGTTTAAAACTTGTAAAAACAGTGAGAGAAATGCTCATCAGCATCAGTATTCTTGTGGATGTTTTTCAGAAACCCCACGTGCAGCCTGGTATTTGACATCTTAAGGCGCACCGCTTTAGACAAAGCTCTTGAAGACAAATATAGCCTCTGCCGATGCTGCAGCAACACCACAGCCCTCTGAAGTCCAACGCTTCCACAGCTGACACGACCTGGGAGTGATGGGGATGACACATCCCTCCCACACACCACCCCATCCCTCATCTATGACTTCCATCGCTAGTTACACAACCGGCAGGACTGAGAGCGCTGCTGGACACCCACACACATATCCTCCCACTGGGGCAGCGCACATATCGTGCTGCCTCTTTTCTCTCCTTGTCTTTCTCACAGCAGCCAGAATAAAATGCATAACAATACTGAATTATTATTAGAGTTTCTCTTAGAATTGTCAGAGTTGGGAGCTGTCGAGGTCACCTATCACAGGTATTATCACATAAAGTGCTAACTCAGAGACCTGGGAGAATGAAGTTTGGAGCAAACCTGAACCAGCAAATGGAACACAGCTATAGTTTATGGCTAATAAATCTGTGGCACTTTAAAAGAAACAAACTCTGACTGATTCCAATGACCAGGGTCATATCAACCGTTTCTGTGTCTTCAAAGTATCAAAGAGAATGGAAAGACAGCTGTGGCTACAACATGTGTATAGTTCATCATCACCAAACGTGTGAGTGTGTGTGTGAATAGGTGAATGACAGACTGTAGTGTGAAGCGCTTTGGGGGCCATTTACCATTTAGTCCAGTCTGGTCAGTCCAGTCACCATACCTATTTTTGCTTCCTTAATCTTTACTTATGTGTGTTTTTTCATTGCTGACTGGTTCCCATCTGATACGCACACCTTTACCAACTGTACCATAACTCTCAGAACAGACCTGGTTCAGGCAGTGCCAAATCGTAACAAGTAACTGTCAGTCCAAAAGTTGTCAATATGTACATATGTTAATATTTTCTCTTTAAATAAAAGTGCACAGAAGTACAAAAATGATTCATGAACCATCCCATGGGGGTTATACTTGTGGGATACTTGGTTGAAAAACAAAACTGAGGCAGTTGTCTGCATTTTCACTCTAGAAGTTCCCGAGGTCCAGCTTTTATTTTGGTAGTTCACTTCCGAGTGAATTTGCATATCAGTTAAATATTTACTTTGGAGCTACATATTTAGTTTAGAAACTAAATATTTAGGTCCAAAAGAAATATTTAGTTAGCATGGAAAATAAATATTTAGTTTGGAAAATATATATTTAGTTTGCAAACTAATTATTTAGTTCAGAAAATAATTAATTAGGTCAGACCAAAATATTTAATTTGCAAAATAAATATTTAGTTTTAAATTAAGTATTTAGTTTTGAAAATAAATGTTTATTTTTCAAATTAAATATTTAGTTTTGAAATGAAATATTTAATTTGTAAAATAAACATTTAAAGGTGGCAAAGAGGATTTTGCTCAACGGCTGTTAGTCGCTTTTTGAGTAGTGCACATGCATTGTAAGCCATCCTCCATCCCCCCCCACTATCGGCATCACTGGAGTTTTTTCTGGAACAAGTACTGTACAACTTCATTTCTTTGAACATGTCGGGATCGTTAATCATAAAGGGCTGTTTATTGTTACTTTTATTAGCACAAGTGTGATTAACAAGCTAGTAGCCAATAGATAATGAAATGGGTTTGTTATCTTTTGGCTACTTTATTTCAAGCCCCACCAGGTCTATGATTTATGAATATTATAACTTTTTCTTTTGGAAACCAACAAGACCACTAAAATGATTTAAAAGTAAATTTGACAGCTAAATTAGTTACAAAATCCTCTGCACCACCTTTTACTTTAAATTAAATATTTAGCTTGCTAACTAAATATTTAGTTAGTAAATGTAACATTTAGAAATAAATGAATAACAAGGTGAAAATATGCATTTGAAAAATGAACTCCATTTTTTCTGCTATGATGGGCTAAATAATCAAAAATATTGCTGTTAATATTGGACTGTGTAACTTTACAAACTGAACCCCATAGAACTTATTGGAACATTGTCTATTTAATGTGATTCAAAAAGCCAAATATTATCCAGTGAGGTTTGTTTAAAACAAATAAGTTCCAAATTTTGTTTTTGGTTGCAAAAGAGAAAGACATGTGGAGTAACCAGTCTAATATGTATACAGCTATAACTAAAATATGGTTGCCAGCAGCCATATACCTGTTTCTGGTTGTTAAGGTGCATTTCTCTGTCTGCCACCTCTCGCCGCAGCCTGTCCACATCCTGACTGAGATGCAGCCGATCCTCTCTGTCATCTGAGGCCTCATCCAGCTGCTTGGACAAGTAGAAGTTCTGACGATTCAGCTCAGCGTTCTCCTGCGTCAGAGTGGTCAGCTGCTCCTCTAGGTCTGTAATCACCTGCAGTGAAATCAAAGTGCTCAGATTTCAAGTTTTAAGAGGAAACGACATGAAAAGCATTTTTGTTAAGAAATATGGACATTTTTCTGACCTGTTTGTTTCTGTGGTTCAGTGTTCAAAAGTCAAAAATAGATGTTTTTAAAAATATAACTGTGCTGTTTTAACATACTTTTAATTATCTCATATATAATTAGACAGGTAAGAATATGTTAATAATATGTTCTGATCACCACTACATTTTAAATACAGCAATATGTTCAAATTATATTACTGATATTCCATTTATAAGCAAAGAAAATGCTTTCAATTACAATTTCAAATAAGTACTTTACTTTTTTTTTTTAAGTATTTTTACTTTATTCCACTTAGAGACTGGCAACACAGAAGCTTCCTTCCTTCCTTCCTTCCTTCCTTCCTTCCTTCCTTCCTTCCTTCCTTCCTTCCTTCTCCAGTGTTACACTGGACAGATGGCAACAGAATGTTTTTCAACATAATCTGTTTTTGCTCTCAATTCTGTCTTTCTTTGTGTACATCAGTCAAAAAGTTGTTTAAAGAATTTAGATTCTGTTCTGGTGGATAAAGACTAAGAAGTGCTTGGAGCTTTCTGTGAAATGTTTTTTGCTTGTACTTTGGGAGTAAACAATTGTTGTTTACAAATCCAACCCTGACTCTGTCCTTCAGGCAGACACCCCATCTAAGGTTTTCTTCTTCTTCTTCTTCTTCTTCTTCTTCTTCTTCTTCTTCTTCTTCTTCTTCTTCTTCTTATTATTATTATTATTATTATTATTATTATTATTATTATAGGTTAAGACAAAATTTGAAGACTTTTTATTTTTTATAAAGCTGTTTCATATGCAACAAAAGGGGTCAAAGTTACATGAAAAAAATAAAAATGTTGTTAGTTTTATGTGAATATAGGAATTATTTCTTTAAAGTCTATCACTCAAAACTCCTTTTTTAAAGTGCAGATTTTTAAATGTTTAAATTAAACTGGTAACCATGTGATCCCTTGAAGATTTTAACCTTCAGATGTTGTTAAATAATAAAAGAAAACGGCAATGCTACTGATGTTAATTAATGTATATTAAGTGATTCATATTTCAGTGGATAAAATAAATAATCCTGCTAACAAGAACAGAACATTGACACAACTTTTCTAGTAGTTTAAACCAGCATGTTTGAACCCAGAACTGTTTTTCTGCGAAATAAACCTTAGAAGTTTAAGATAATGTACCTGACTCCTTTAAAAAAACATACAAAGCTAAAGCTGACTAACAATAAGAATTAACACAGAGCCATTCTCCTTCTGACTAACTGTAAAAACAGCTTAGCACAGAATTACAAAAAAATTCAATTGGATTTAATTGTTAAACACTGTTAAATTTGTATGTTGAATAATATTTGACATTTTAATAAAGCCAGATCTATCGTGTTTTTTGGTGACCCACATGGAAAAGTGTGAGTTACACAGACATACGGGCTGAAACAAGGCGGTTTAAGTTATGTATGATGATGTGATATGATTCACGCAGAGTTTAGAGCCAGGAAATATTGCTGTTTCTAGAAAGAGTGAAATAGGGAAATAGAAAAAAGACTGAGCAGCTTACTGCGCAGCTGTCTCTCAAGGCGTCATACTTGCGTTGGATCTCATCTCTGTGTGCCTAGAAGACATGAAAAAAGAGATAGATGGACAAATAAACTGGCAAATTCAATTCAGTTTTATTTGTTCAGAGCCAGTTTATAACAAAGTATTTTACAGAAATATGAAGTCCAATATTCAAAGGCAGCATGAAAAATATTTTTTATTTCAGGAATCAGCTGACTAGCAAATATAAGAGCAACTGAAGTGACGTAAAAACTGGAGAAATGTGATCTCTTCTTCTAACTCACATCAGAACTCTGGCAGCAGCATTTTGGATCAGAAAAAATGAAAATGTAGATATTTATAAAGAGTTGACTCATTAACATGATCCTGCTGCTGCAACAGGTTTCTGCAAGACAAAATAAATCAATACGATTATCAGTTATCAAATCATTAACTTACAGAGACTTAGATAAGAGCCACGTCTAATGGTTTTATGTTTTTGTTCTGCTGTAAATAGAAAAACCGTAGACAGTGTTTATTTTAATCAGATTAGAATTTTATGGTTTTAAGCTAATTTTTTTGTTTATTTATTTTGGATTGTGGGTAATCAGACAGTGCCTGTATGGAAATGATGGAGGGTCAAGGAAGATGTAAAACAGTGTTTTTATTCTTGTTGTGTTTCACTTACTCTGAGTACAGTTATCTCCTCCTCAGCCTCTGCAGTGGTCTCTTCCAGCTCAGTCTTGGCCTGCTGCAGCTGGCTCTCCAGAGCGTGGCGAGCCGCTTGCAGGTTGCTGATCTGAGATTCACGCTCTTGCAGAGACAGGGTCAGTTCTGTTACCTGACGCTTAATCTCCAGTTTTTGTTCCTCGTGCTCCAGCCCGATCTACAAAGGCAAACACAAAGAGTTGTTTAGAGTCTAGCTGTTTATGATAGGAACATGCTTCCACTCAGCGTTGTAACTGTATACAGGTGTGTTCTACTTTATAAACACACAGTCTGGTAGCTATTTCTTACTTTTACTTAAAATAATGCTGAAATGCCAGAATGTGATCTATACCGCTGACATAAATTAAATATATGTATCTATTGTACGATTCTGCTTCCTAGCTAAATGCTTGTCTTACCTCCCGAAGCCTAGTTTCAAGTTCTAGCACACGACTCTTGTGGTTTTGCTCTTGTTGACTCATTTTCTCTAGATGCTCTTCCAGTTTGGCGTTCTGAGCCTCCAACTTCCCAGCCTGAGATTCCAGGTAGAACTTTTGCTGGCGAAGTTCTGAGATCATTTCTTCCTGAGCTTTCCTGACAAAATCACACACTGACCTGAACAAAATGTCTATTAGAAGACTGCTGTGTTAGAATAAATCACATCCTATTTATTGTTTATTCATCACGGTGAACAAGCTTCTTCTCTAACTCGAACAAAAAAGCTGTAACTTTCACTTGGACAGATTTTTTTAAGGATATTTTATTGTTACTGTCAAAGTGAACAGAAATACTTTTTGTTGTGAGTACATACATATTTTTCTGGGTGTAGATACTGCTGTTAGCTGCCAGTTTGTTAGCCTCAGACAGCTCTGCGATCCTCTGCTCCAGACTGTTCATCTTTGAGTCCATTGCATTGATGGTCTGAACAGAAATTAAGAGCGTAATAAATGGCATTGTGATCAAACTTTAAATATGATCAGGCTTAGACTTGTTTTTTGTGATCAAGATTATTCCAAATGTGGAATCTGTGTCAGTATGAATAATTTTGTAAAAGCCTGATGCAGAGTTGTTTCCAAGCTGGTCACTTCTTACCGCCTTCTGTTCGCTGATGATGCTGCATTTCTCCCGCACCTCCTCCTCATATTTGCTCTGACTGGACTCCAGCATCTCCTTATCAGCCATGTCTGCCTTCATCTGAGCCTCCAGCACCTGTTCAATGCCAGCCAGCCCACAGAACCACAACCAGGATGTCACTTAACAGGACAGAGAACAGTGTGAACAGGACAGTGTGTATATCTCCCAAACATAAAACATACCGACAATTAGCCCAGTTTCAACAAAACAAAAAGAACTTGCTGTGAGTTCATTTGAAACACCTATCTGATATTTTCCACAGAAAGGTCTCCATATAAAACATATTTAAAAACTGAACCTTTATCTTGTCCTCGTAGAGCTTTTCCTTTTGTTTCAGATGAGTTTCCAACCGTTGGGCAGTGGCTTGAGTCTCCCGCAGATTCTCCTCCAGTTCCTATAGAAACAGATGTTAACACCGGCTTTCAGCACCTTCTGGATAATATTTGGAAATTATATAAACCATTCAGATGGAGTTGCTCCTCTAGTAGTATTATTTATGACTTTTGTATGTTAAAAACAAAGCAGACCATTGCTTTTATCTATATAAAAAGGAAATGTGTCTAACTCATTGTCATAGACAACAATAAATACAATCCCACGTTTTCCCTTTTTGTGACTCTCAGATTAATGACAAAAAAGCTAATATTTATTTGAAATACATTAAAGGTACAGTACGTAAGAATTTTACAGTGAAATACTCACACAACAGTTTAATGTCCCACTGATGCTGAAAATAAAGTCATGTTGTAACAGATCTGGATCTCAGCCAGCTGGATGGTCGCTAGTTTCTGTCATTTTAAAACTGGTAGCCTGGACCAGAATCATTATTAACACGTCCAGACTTCCTGGTTCCATAACGAATCACATGTGAGTCTGCAAGGCTGCCAAATCTTCAACACAAGCAGCTGGAATTCCACAACGAGCAGCAGCAAGAAGTAAGAAACCACCACATCCTTCTAACTGATCAGCCGAGATGCACGTGATGGGGCATTCAAATACACTTAGGAAAATTCAATTCTAAACGAATAGGTCTTCAGACACTCCCAAAGACTGAACAAATACAAGAGAAACTAAATGAGGATCATCATCAGAACTGGCAACTCAACAGAAAAATCAGGGAGAGGAGGGGGTGAGTGGCTGAGAGCGGATGTTTTTTTTCTACATGAACTGCAGGATTTGAATTTGACAACAAGGTCTAATTCATACATACTGAAACCTTTAATGCAAAGTGATCTATTATTTTAAGTAAAATGGGATTTAATGTAAACTGATTTTGTACCTTTAGTTTTTCTTTATATGAATATGAAAAACAGATGCATCTGAAATCTTTTATGAAAAAGTCTGAATTATTGAATTATTATGAAATCTTCCACTTCCTCTGCAGAAATGACAATGAACTATGTTTATTTCACACCTTCTCTGATTATTTTAGCACTACATATTTGATAGAAAGTGAGTTACCAGAATCTTATCGGCCATCTGTTGAATCTGCTGGGCCTTGCTCTGAAGCTCGTCTTTCAGTTTAGTTTCTCGACGCTCAACAATCTCCAGCCTCTTCACCTGGTTCTCAAGCGTCTTCCTTCCATCCTGTTCACAACAAAAAGCTTCACTGAAAGGCACATTACTTTTATATGGAAAGAAGTAACCTTAAATTAAAGGTGGTATATGGAATATTTTCATTAAAGAAATATTTTTAACAAAATAATGCCTCCACGGGGTGTTTAGAAGGTTGTAGAATGAAAATACAGCATTTCCTTGAAAAATTATATTTGAAGTAAAATATTATAAAATATTAATTTTGACAGGCACGATGTTGGCTTTTTGTTTACATCTACCAGCTAATAGCTGACAGAGCAGCGGGCACCATTTTGGGTTGCCTAATAACGTAAATACTCCAGCACAGTGAAGCTGGTACTGTGGAGTCTGCAGGTCAAGCAGCTGGAAGCACCGGGGACATGTGGTGATTATATACCTTATAATAATATTAATAATAATAATAATTCAACTTTATTCATCTCACAATAGAGAAATTCACTGCATTTGACCGATCCCGAGGGAGCAAGGGGCTGCTTGTGTCATGGCGCCCGGGAGGCAGTTTGGGGTTCAGCATCTTGCCCAAGGATGCATCAACACATGGCTTGTTCTACTTGGGGATTGAGCCTCCAACCTCTCGATCCGAGGACAACCTCCTTCCCCTTTCGACCACGGCCACCCCCAATTTGCTTGCCATAGGGGTTTCCCATGTGATGAGCAAGTTCTGTGTGGATAGTTTTAATAGCAGCTATTAGCAGCTAGCTAACACGTAGCTGCAGCATGTGGCTGAAGTGGATGAACTCTTCAGGCCACTTTTTCGACTAGAAGACACACCACGGAGGATTTTATTGCTTTTTTAATTTATTGGATAAGTGGGGAGTGCAGGATGGTGTGTGGGGAGGAGAGAGGATCTTAAGAGGGACTGCAGGAAGTTTTGGAGCCACGGTGCAACTGTGAACTCTTTGCCACGGACTGAATCGATGAGCTTCAAACAGGTAGGAGCTGCTTTTATCAGAGTCAGTGTGTGATCAGCGGGGCTGGAGAGCATGATTAGTGAGCTGAACTCATGATATTTTATTGTCCTGCTCGGATCGGGGATCAGAGTGGGTTTGGTGAGGAATATCGATCAACCTCAGCATCGGAGCGCGCGTGGGGGGTTAAAACCCAGATGGCTGAAGGCTTTGTGCCGTGTTATTCTGTTCCAAGTTCCATATACCACCTTTAAACTAAATTCCTCTGTGTTTTTGTAATTTTGAAATTATAGACATAGTTTAGCTTCAAGATTTAAATTTCAAAAAAGAAATGACTTGACAGTTGTATCTCGTTGCCTTATCAGTGACTCACCTAAACATTTTATGTCCAATTGTTATCTGTTGAATTAAAATGTTCAATTCAATTTAATTCATTTTATTTATATTATACCAGTCTATTATAAAAGTTATTTCAAGGCACTATACAGAAACAAAAGGTCCAATTCACATCAACTGTCCAAATTTAAAGTTAGTTGTCGTCAAACATTTTCAATAGTTGTAAATAGTAGACAGATTTATGAAATGAAAATTGGTACAAAAAAAAAGAAATGTGTTTTTTTATTCTTAATTTAAAATGACGCATAAAAGAGCATCAAACTCATCAGCAATTAGAAATCCAGACACATTAAAATCAGCTGATGAGTTTGGATTTCATTAGTTTAGGTAATATTTATTGAAATGTTGAGTTTTATTAATAAAAAGGCTACTGGACATGTTATCATGCAGTCACAGCACAAGTGTTCCTCAGGGGGTGCTAAAACATGTCTTCAAGGGAGCATATGGATCTCTGTGCTTTGCAGAAGTCTGCACCAGATTTATTTATGCAACACTTTCAACAAAGACTTTTATAATGTTGCAAAGCAACAAATGACATCTTGCACTAAGTGATGAGAGGAAATAGACAGATTTGAAAGCATAAATGCACGATGACTTTGCCTGTACCTCGGTTTCACGGAGACGTCGGCGCAAGCTGTCACTGGAGTCTTCCTTATTCTGCAGCCTCTCTAGATCCCGTTCCAGACGCTCTTTGGACATTTTCATATTTTGAAGATGGTCTGTGGCCTCGGCACTAGCTTTTGATGCCTTGGAGGAAAAAAAAAAACAAACAAATTATGTGTCGAGCCTGTTTAAGCCTTTTTTAAAATACTCAATCCAGAGCCAGAAGACTTAAAGTCAGTTTTACAAACAAATACATATGAGTGAGTTAGAAACATTTTGTTAGCTCTGTTTAATTTTGTGGTAGCATATAATTCCTACTAAAAAATTTCTTGTTATGACATCATAAACAAGTGCACAAGTATAATTACCGCTATAATCTTTAATAAAGCATGAACATAGACACTTTCATAACAAATCATTTGCATGAAGAAACAAAAGGTATAATAATAAATGCAAAAGGACAAAAAAGTCCAAAAATCAAAATACACCAACAACCCAAAACACAGACAAACAAGTTCAACAAGTCATTCATAGATCACTTTGTTCTCTAAAGTTTTAACATATAACCTAACAAACATAGTGTGAACCAAACATTAGATCTCTGGATGTCTCATGGTGAAGACGTGTGAAATACTTTTCAATGGATTTGACCATCAGATCACGTGAGTAAGTCAGAGTGACCAGTTATTAAACTTAATAACCTTTTTAAAGCATAAGTTATTGTTGTCTATTATTTTATGTTTTATTAAATTATATCATAAACAGTGATCATTAACAATAATCTTGTGAAATGTGAAAAACTGTAATAGCGTGTCATTCTGTGACGCTCTAGATTAAATTAGGCATTGAAAGAATTTTTCTGACATTATTGTTCTCTCATTTATTGGCAGCAGTATGTTACAGTTAATCTTATCAGGTCTACTCACCACCAGCAGTAAAGTATCTGATTGGTCTGCAGGTTGCAGAGATGTCTCACCTTGTTTATGGATAACAGATTATTTCTTCTGTTGAGTATTTAAACTCACCCACTGCAACCCTTAAATATCTGAACTCCCACAGAACAAATCCTATTTTAACTCCTTGCTAACGGTCCAAACACAGTGTTTAACTGTGAAACTTGAATCATGTTTTAATTAGCATTGTTCCCATTAACACATTATAATATAACATCCAGTTGGTTACACTGTAAAGATTATTTATTATTATGTGAGTAAAAAAATTGCCACCTCTTTCTTTACCTTCTGAAAATGTTTTAAACAATCAAATCTTTTGTTTTCTTGCTTTTCTTTATAGTAACTTAAATTTTAAGGACAAATTACTTTTAACTGTGTCAACAGCGATGAAAAACATTTGTAGACCTGAACATTTCCTGAATTAACAGTTAACTATTTATGAAGAGAAGATTAAACAGCTTCCTGTCCCTTTACAGTTTATCCTCCAGAGCTCAAGAAGCTTCAGATTTAAAGTCAAATAAAATACAGATTATTTACAAATTATTGTTGTTTTCTTGGATGAGCACATAACAGATGATAAAGCTTGGATTAAGTGGATAATGGACTTTACTAAAAACAGGACCTCCAAATTAAATTCTGCTAATAACACAGTAGTATTTTGGTTACCACAACAACATATACTAAAGATAGACCGATATATCGGACCAATATTTGCCCTTTTTTTATATATCAACATCGGCCAATAACTCTGACAGAGAGTTCAGTCCTGTTTAAGTGTTTTTATGATCATTCTGCTAATAAAATTTATGTTTCATTTAAAGTTACAAATGTTACACATTATTTGCACAAACAGATTTAAGATTTACTAAATGTTGCTGGAGTGTTTTTGCAGGTTGCCTGTTGCATTTAAAACATATTTATTCTGTTTTTATATAGTTTTGGTATTTTTCTGTTGGATTTTAATTTATTTTCTAAAGTTCTATTTATTTTATTTAAATGTTTATTTGTGTTCCTGAAAATCCTAAATAAAAGGTTTAAAGTTTTTCAATTAAATAAATCAAATATTTTTCATTCGCTTTATTTTTTAATTGGTTAATTTGATTTGTTTATTTTTTGATAATTGTTTGATTGTAATTTTGTTCAGCACACAAAATTAAGATTAGACATTTGTTTGAATTAGTGTGACATTTTAGCATGTAAACAAATAGAAAACGCAGTGATTTCGACCAAAAATATCAGCCATCGGATTACTATGAGCTTTAAATATCAGCATCGGCAGATGTTGTGTATGATGTGTAAATTAAAACACCAGCATGAGAAGAGCCAGCTCTCAGTAATTATTATAGTTTTTCTGTAATTACTAAAAGAGAACTGACTTGTTTTCTGACTTCAGACAGAGAAGCTACAGAGGGATTTCGTACAGCCATCTGAAACTGTAAAATGTCTGTCTCTTGCATTTGGAAGCACAGGCTCCAATAAATTATTCATTAATCTTCTCTGCAAAAAATATTCTACCTTGGCAAGCTTTTCTTGTAGCTCCTGGATCTTCATCTGCTGCTCAACGCTGACCTAAAAAAAACACATAGACATCTGAATATTTAAAGATGTCCTTGTTATAATTTATAATTTTTAACTTTTATCTTTATTCTTACCATTATTATTACAACTTTCACAAACTTGATATCTTACCTTCTCAAACTTGGTTACCATCTCTTCTACCTCTGTTTTGCCTTGTTCTTTGGCCTATGAAAGTATACAAATAAAAGCTTCATTTCCATAACATATTTGATTAACATTACTTTGAGCACATTATGTGTAAAAACACAGCAATGTTTGTTTTAGGAAATTAATAATTAACGTCGTAATTATTGGTGAAGACCTTTTGAATCCTGTGCTGGTGGTCTGCAGCCTTCCTTTTCAGTTCTTCATTGGCTTGTCGAGACTCCTTCAGCTCAGCCTCATACAGATCACTACGGCGACGGGCAGCAGACAGGTCCTCCTCCAGCTGTCTGATGGAAACTCGCATCTCTTCTAGCTGAGCGTGATATTCCTGCACAAAAAACAGACACTTTAAATGATTCATGCTGTGAAAGAGGACAGAAAACAGTTCTGAGCACTAAAGCTTATTCCACTTTGCACCAGCAGGAGAATGAAGATCATCTTTTTTATTGATTTGAATGATTGAATAATTGACTTTGAATTGAAATAATTTAAATTGGACTTGAAACTGGATTTATCTGGTTTTAATGGCTTTAATCAGACTTGAAATAAACTTGTTCATTTTTGTTGTATTGTGCATTCAGATTGTCTTTTAGTGGCTTGGTGTCCCGTGTTCCTCTGCAGGGTCATTGGGTGAAGTCATTGGGACACCTGGTACAGGTCACCAGTCCAGTAGGGCAACAAGAAACAACCATTCACACCCACAATCACAAAAAGCTGATTGCTTTGGGTCTTTGGTAGCAAACTGGAATCTGCAGAGAAAACCCAAATATACACTGTGTTTGCATGCAAACTCCATGCAGAAAGGCCCTGGTCACATGACCAGTACAGGTCATGCTCTGGTCAACTCTGGCCAGTCATGATAGACTAAACCGAATTTTAATTTTAGATGCTTTGTAATAAAACAACTTGGCCCACACCTCTCCTTTCTCAGCTTTAAGGGTCTCTAAACTCTCTAAACAACCACCAGGATCATCACCCCAATCTCTGCAGTGGTCATATCTGTCTGTCATGGTGAACAGAGAGCTAAGTCAAACAGCAAAGCTACCAATCTACAAGCTGATCTATGTTCTAGCTCTCATGTATGATCATGAGCCATGACAATTGCTGAAAAAAAAGATGTCAGAGGCTGAAAAACACTTAAAATTAACATTCTCATTTTTTAAAGCAACTTTGAATCTAAGTTAACAGGAAGTTTGTAGTTCATCATCCTTTAACATATTGATCAAAGTTACACAGAAAACATGAATAAGCAGTTAAAATATGTGGAAAACTTCTCAAATAATTCTCTGGATTGCAAAATGTTTAAGATGAGAAACTGAGATGTTCCTGAACTTAATAGTAGTCGCCAACATTGAGTCACAAAACCCATTCTGTCCCAACATCACTAAATTACAAACTCTAACCTCCTGCAGTCAGAGTCCAGGCACAAAAATCCCAAATAATGTAAAGTATTTATAGCTGAGAGAAGTGTGAAAGCTTTTTTGTTCTCTGCTTCATGTGATCGCTGAAACTGTCAATTTGTAAATGTTTGCAAGTCCCACTTGCTTCAGAACAGATTCTTTTATTGTCTTAAATAAACATCCCCAACCTCTGTCCTATGTTGATCCAACAGATCGTGACTTCTGCATGAAAATGATAAACACTGCAGTCATGTGACCGAGCGTGGGAGACAGATGCTTTTTCAAGATAAAGCTGCTGTGATTGCCCTACAGTAAGGAACCAGATTGAACAAAGTAGAAAAAGCGTCAAACTATCAGCAGACAAAGATACAGACAACATCATGTGATCATGTTAAAAGTGTTTCTCAATGTTCACTTCTTGGAGTGATTGGACTGCTGCGTGACTACGCTGCATTTAATCCCCCCTGTGGAGGGCTTTTTGTGTGTTATTTTCAAGCAAATATTTAATCTCCTTCTTGCTGTACCATTAAAGTCTTATAGTTGAGTCCGTACAAGGCTGAACACGCCTATCACATTATGTACAACTTGCTGATTTAAAGAGGCCGTTCCATTAAAAACAGTTTTTCTGAGGTTTCTGTTGAATATTTTAGCTCCACAGGTGTTCTTACCTTCATAGTGGGTGTGAAAACAGGTCAACAACTTCTCTTTCAGTTTTTATCTCTCAAACTACGCAGGTGGCGATAAAACCCAAGTTTAAATGGCCTGTATTTGTTACATCACAACTCCTTTGTTCGTTAGTTTTCGGCAGCTCCCGCAGTTGAAACCACGCCTAGCATGCTGCTGGCTAAAAGCTGTTAGCATAAGATGTAGCAAACAGGAAGAGAGAATGTCGGATGTTACCATGCGCAGCGGGGCAGGAAACAGTATACCTTGCTCTCATAGGCTAGTTTGTTAACCAATCAGAGTCCAGCAAATTCAAATAATGTATATGAACAAGCTGCTGCCGAAGCCTGACGGAACGAGCCGGGAACCAGCCGAATCTTGACGCAGACAGATTGAAAGGTCTGTTAATCAGTGTTTCCTAATGTTTTTTAAATATAAAATGTTTCATATTACTGGTTAATACTTAAGAAATAACCACAAAATCCTGAAATTTGTATGAAATGGCCTCTTTAAGACAAACAGATCCTGCTACTCAGTTCACTGATAAAGATCTAGGAGATGTGTGGCTGCAGCAAACACAGACCATTTATTCCTCCATAAAATGTTTTCATTTAAAGTATGTACAGTGGGGCAAAAAAGTATTTAGTCAGCCACCAATTGTGTAAGTTCTCCCACTTAAAAAGATCAGAGAGGCCTGTAATTTTCATCATAGGTATACCTCAACTATGAGAGACAAAATGAGGAAAAAAAATCCAGAAAATCACATTGTCTGATTTTTAAAGAATTTATTTGCAAATTATGGTGGAAAATAAGTATTTGGTCACCTACAAACAAGTAAGATTTCTGGCTTTCACAGACCTGTAACTTCTTTAAGAGGCTCCTCGGTCCTCCACTCGTTACCTGTATTAATGGCACCTGTGTGAACTCGTTATCAGTATAAAAGACACCTGTCCACAACCTCAAACAGTCACGCTCCAAACTCCACTATGGCCAAGACCAAAGAGCTGTCAAAGGACACAAGAAACAAAATTGTAGACCTTCACCAGGCTGGGAAGACTGAATCTGCAATAGGTAAGCAGCTTGGTGTGAAGAAATCAACTGTGGGAGCAATTATTAGAAAATGGAAGACATACAAGACCACTGATAATCTCCCTCGATCTGGGGCTCCACGCAAGATCTCACCCCGTGGGGTCAAAATGATCACAAGAACGGTGAGCAAAAATCCCAGAACCNCACGGAGGGACCTAGTGAATGACCTGCAGAGAGCTGGGACCAAAGTAACAAAGGCTACCATCAGTAACACACTACGCCGCCAGGGACTCAAATCCTGCAGTGCCAGACGTGTCCCCCTGCTGAAGCCAGGACACGTCCAGGCCCGTCTGCGGTTTGCTAGAGAGCATTTGGATGATCCAGAAGAGGATTGGGAGAACATCATATGGTCAGATGAAACCAAAATAGAACTTTTTGGTAGAAACTCAACTTGTCGTGTTTGGAGGGGAAAGAATGCTGAGTTGGATCCAAAGAACACCATACCTACTGTAAAGCATGGGGGTGGAAACATCATGCTTTGGGGCTGTTTTTCTACAAGGGGACCAGGACGACTGATCCGTGTAAAGGAAAGAATGAATGGGGCCATGTATCGTAAGATTTTGAGTGAAAACCTCCTTCCATCAGCAAGGGCATTGAAAATGAGACGTGGCTGGGTCTTTCAGCATGACAATGATCCCAAACACACCGCCCGGGCAACGAAGGAGTGGCTTCGTAAGAAGCATTTCAAGGTCCTGGAGTGGCCTAGCCAGTCTCCAGATCTCAACCCCATAGAAAATCTCTGGAGGGAGTTGAAAGTCCGTGTTGCCCAGCGTCAGCCCCAAAACATCACTGCTCTAGAGGAGATCTGCATGGAGGAATGGGCCAAAATACCAGCAACTGTGTGTGAAAACCTTGTGAAGACTTACAGAAAACGTTTGACCTCTGTCATTGCCAACAAAGGCTATATAACAAAGTATTGAGATTAACTTTTGTTATTGACCAAATACTTATTTTCCACCATAATTTGCAAATAAATTCTTTAAAAATCAGACAATGTGATTTTCTGGATTTTTTTTCCTCATTTTGTCTCTCATAGTTGAGGTATACCTATGATGAAAATTACAGGCCTCTCTGATCTTTTTAAGTGGGAGAACTTACACAATTGGTGGCTGACTAAATACTTTTTTGCCCCACTGTAAGTAGTTTTTTTCAGTCAAGGAGGTTCAAAAAGACTCAAAACAGGAAACACATTTGTTAATACCAAAAATAAAATGCCTTTGAGCAAAGTTTGGGGATTTAACTACATTTTAAGAGTTTGTTGATGATGGGTACCAAAACTCGGCCTCTGCAGGTTTTTATACACTAAAGCGTTGATTTTACAACAAATGTTACTGATGCATGTTTGTACAAAGTTAAAGGAAGGAATTAGGAAATTTCTTTCTTGTTAAAGTCCTACATTGAGGTGTGTTTTAAATGTATTGGTCTAATCCAGTGCTTCTCAATAATTTTCTTTCGCCCTCCTAGGATGAAGAAAAGAATTCACGCCCCCCACCATTCCCCCCAACAAGCTCTACATAAAGCAGTTAAGGCAGGTCAGAAATGTTGTTAGATTTGTCACTATGCACTTTTTGGGGGGAAAAAATCACAAAGGGGGTGTGAAAAGTCATTAGAAATAGCTCCAAAATTGCTAAGTTGGCAGCCCTGTGCATATTCTGACAACGAGAGCGCCACTGCCACCTACTGTAGTGGATGTTCAATAACACTTTTATTCTAGTACAAAAAGCATGTACCCCAGTCACATGCACCCCACCTGGCACGACACCGCCCACTGGTCTAGAAGTACTGGTCTAATCTTAACGTAATTCAAACTTTATTGGCTTATAGGCAAAAATAACATGATAAAAATCAATTAAAACAAAATATCAAAGACATTAAAATTAAGACAATGAATGATTTTTAAGAGCAGTTTTAAAATAATTAGGCATCAGGACAGTTCTGATCTGTAGTTAGGCTGTTCAATAAAGTAAGGACCACCACTATGTTCATGAGATGATCGTAACGTCAAAAAGATCAAATGGACTGGTAATGAGAGCAGAAAACTGAATTTCACTGGAGAGGGATTTAAAGTTCTCCAGATCTTGTAAATACATAAAAGGAATATGATCAACATTACCATGGAAATAGATCAGTAGATTAAAATAACAGAGATGATCCTGCAGGTAAAAACATAACAAGGCATTGTCGCAATCAATTCCACAATCTGTCTTATTGTTTTTAACGTTAATGGTTATACATTTAATACTCAATGCACTTTTTATTCTATCCTAACAAAAGGAACATGTTTCTGTCTCGAATGATTCTTTTTTGCAGAAATGATGTATATAATGGTAAAAAATTTTGTTTCTCAGCCAGTATGAGCTAAGGCCCCAGCAACTCATCAAAAAGGCCTACTCACTGCATCAGTGCTCTCCCCTCTCTAGGTATATGGCTCACATCACCATGGCAACAAAGTATCCATTGCTTAGTAACGAGCATCAGTGTAGGCAGAGAAAAACAGGTTGTTTTTATATTACCTTTTTTGTTTTTAAAAAAAGAAAAATAAAGATGTTTAATAACAGTGAGGTCTTTATTAAATTACTCATTGTATAACAACTGAGGTTGCTACATTACCTCACAAACACACACTTGTCATATATAATGAAGATAATGGTCTGAATTTGTGTAACATTTTTCTAGTCTCACTGACCACTCAGTGCACTTTTAACATTAATCCAGATTCATATACACCAGTATACAAATCAGGGGACAACATGGGGGTTCGGTGTCTTGCCCAAGGACACTTCAACATGTGGAGGGGGAGCTGGAATTAAACCATGAACTACTCTGATTGGAAGGCAACCACTCTTCCTCCAGAGCCACAGCCGCCCACATATGTATAAATGTAAAGACAATCAGTGACATTGAAAACATTCACACAAGAACTGAGTTGTACTTTAAATGAACTGTCGATGTGAACTGATTTACTCTTAAAATGTGAAGCTTAGTTTTTCCTTCCAGTTGAACCACTAAACCTTCAGTTAATTTGAATGTTCTTCCAAAAGCAAATAACAAATATTTCTAAGTGTGATATCAAATATTTACATAAAGGGGTTTTGCAACATGAAGCCTCTCTGAACTTGTCTTGTGTATTTAATGTCATACAGACAGTGAGTGTTGGGGGACTAACATCTTGTGAATTAGCACTCACGTCCCACACACTCGTTGACTTGACCTGCAATGATGCCGCTTCTGATCTGATTTTTGAATATTTTTAATGCACAAAGCAGAAGCATCTCTTTGGCTTTAAATTCCAGTCTTTAAGATGAATGAGAGCTGGTTAACAAGTGAGAAACAATCTGCAAACAAAGAGGGTGTTTGACAGGAATGTACTCAACAATTCTAAAACATTGGTTTGCAACTGTGCATTCATTGCAAACAAGCAACACAAAGAGTAAAGAGCACAACCAAGTGTTCAACCCAGACCATGATAGCAACGCTGTCCTACCTGCTCTTTGATCTCCTGAAGTTTGTTGCTTTGCTCCCGGATATCATGCAGGAGCTGCAGTGCTTTATCATCTTCCTGTGTCACTTCCATACGGGCTTGTTCTAAACTGCGTTTCAGACTCTGAAAGCAAAATATACATGGATTCAGTTAGCTAAATTTGTTTGGCACATCCATTTATAAAAGCATGTCAGAAAAGTCTTGAAACAAGTTATGAGTCAATTTTTTATTGTTTTTTTAAAAAAGCCTCTGAGCTTTACCAAATACAACTGAGAGGTATTTCTAATATTTTGTTGTCCAAAGTTCTAGAAAGTACATGTATCAAGTATTAATCATTAAAATAATCTATGTCAGCAGACCACATTTATTAGTAAAGATGAGATGGAGAAAAGAGGGAACGCTGAAGTTATTTGGCTGGAGTTCATGGCAGCTTTCTGTGCAAACTGTTACTGGATATTAATAAATGACAAATATAAAACATTCCTTCAGGCTGGCAGTGAGTTTTTGCCTCAAGTGGAGGACTTTAGGTATCTGGGAGTATTGTTCACGAGTGATAGCAGGGTGAATTCAGGTTTCATCCTTCAGCCTGTCATAGTGAAGAAGGAGCTGAGCTGAAAGTCAAAGCTCTTGATTTACTGTCTGTCTATGTTCTGACCCTCACCTGGTCATGAGATCTGGATCCTGACTGAAAGAACAAGATCCTGATACAAGCAGCTGAAACGGGCTTCCTCTGTAGGGTGCCCGGGCTCAGACTCCAGAATTAGCAAAAGGAATTCTATATGTATTCTCTCTGGCCTGGGAATGTCTGGAGATCCCCAAGAAAGATGTTGAGAGTGTTGCTGGGGTGCGGGATGTCTGGGTTTCTCTTCTGAACATGATGTGACCCAACATAAGATAAGTGAAAGAAGATGGATGGATTGAAATATACTGGTGATGAAAGGAGAATGGGGATATAAGGATTTGATGTGTCACAGCTGTGGGTTGAGGCGCTTTTATACTCTGGTGTGGAGTTTAACTGGAAATAGGACTGGTAATTTACCCAAAATTAAATAATTCCATGTTGTATTTACAAACAACTCACACTGCATTCTGTGATATAAGTTGCCAAGTCCTGCTCCAAGATTGTCCTCTGAGTCTCTGAGGCCTTCAGCTCAATGTCTTTCTGCTGAAGAACCGACTCAAGGTCAGACATTTTCCTTTGGACCAATGAAATCTCTTGTTCAACCTGGAAAAAAGGAAACAACAAGGATCAAAATTTTTACTGAAAAGTTGAAATCATCTAATTTATTCCTGAATAACAGCATTCTTGAGTTGTGTTTAAACACAAGATGACTGACCGTGATGATATTATAAATCTTCTGAACAATTTAACATCATCTGATTTTCAAACTGTTACATAGTTCCAGTTTTCTAAAACCTGAGTCACAATGTCTCTTCAAGATCTGAACAAGAAGTTTTGAAAATATTTTGAAAGTAAAGTAGATACCAGACTGAAAGCAAACACTGAAGAGTTCAGCATGGAACTTATCTTAGAATTTTTATTTCAAGCCATGTTAAAATTATTATAGTACCACCTACACTATTCACAAAAAGTCAGGGACATTTAATTTTTGGGTAAAATTTCTAGCCTTGCACCGCAAGACGGATTTTTGCGAGATTTGGAATTTTCAAAACCCGCGAACATCGTTCTTGTATGCTCCATTGAAAACCGTCTATTTCAGTCAAAAAAATGTTCGAACCAGTCATTGTGCTTTGGGGCGGGTGTTCAGATATGATTGGCAGTAAGTGCCCAGGCAAACAAAGCAAAACAAACATGGCTGCGCCGGTGGATGTACGCATAAAAGTGGCTAGTGAATCTGTTTTAGGAGAACTAGAGATTATTTTTTTCATTCAAAAATTAGCAAAGGTAAGAACTTCGTGCATTTCTTAGTGGTAACATTGCGTGTGTTTCACTCCTGAATGGATTGAAGAGCTTGATTTTCTGTGATTGGCTAAAAACAAATCATCAAAGGGAAGCCCTTGCTGGCTTGTCTTCCAGTCAGCTTAAAATATAATGCTAGCTGTCCCTCGCTTTTATAGACGGTTTCAAATGGAGCGGTTCCAGCTGTATGTGTGTCCCCGACTCCACTGGATGTGGGGCTACACATAGATGGCAGAGCCAGGTTATAAAATTTCAGGATGAACCTAAAATGCACAAACACCTTTACAGGTGAATTTAAAGGTGCAATATGTAATATTTTCATAAAAGGCAATATTTTAACAAAATAATACCTCCACTGTTCATTATTTTGCCCAGTGGAGGCTTATTTTATTATTGTTGCATTTTAATTGTAGTCGGGTCTTTATTCAAACAGAAACATCTGAAAGACTTATTGATTAGAAACATTTATCAACATTATCAGTTAAACCTTTAAAGTTCTTATAACACCTGCCTTCAAAATAAAACACTGAATATTGGAGCATCAAACTGACTTGTTGGTAGATCAAAGTGATGGAAGCATCTTACAGTCATTACAAGAAGAAAGCACTCCTTGATTTGAGGGTTTTTATGTATCAGGACATAATAAAAAAGGATCTGGTCGTTACTGGGTTCTAAAAAGTCAAATCAAACCTTAAGTCAACAAAAGTGCAAAACATATTCTACCATGTTATTGATAATTAAAGAGAGGTGTAGAATGAAAATACGGTATTTCCTTTAAAAATTATATTTGAAGTAAAATATTTATTTTGATGGGCACGACGTTGGCATTATGGGTTGGTTGCCTAATACAGTGAATAGTCCGTAATAGTGAGGCTGTGGAGGGTGGTGGAGTCGGCGGGTCGAGCACTTGCTTCGGAGCCCGGGGGTTTTGTTGTCCTTCTTGGAGGTGGAGCAACTGGAGAGGATCTGGGGCCAGGGTGGGCTTGGGTGAGGAATTTTTGCGGCATCAGAGCGCACGTGGGGGTCGCGAGTCTGGTGCTGGAGGCCTTGTTCTGTTGATGTGGCTGTAGCATCCACGCACCGGATGTTGCTGTGGTGTTCATGTCCTATATTGCACCTTTAATGTGACCTTCCTTAAATATTCAAATGTACTTGTCCAATTGTTCAACAGTTCAAATACATTGATGAGATTCGTCAAAGACAGGCAGAAAATCACACTCAGAGAGCTAGGCTGCAGGCTGCAGGCAAGTGTCAGGGTGTGTGGATCCCCATGGTTCTTGGAACATGGAATGTCATTTTGCTTTGACACTAAGGTAAAGAGAGAGACGGGGCTGTCAACTGATCACCTAGAGGCGAGCTGGATCCAACACGGGAGGATGCAGGACAGTCCTGGTAAACCCTAAAGGAGCTGTTAGGGTGAACCGGGAATGTTTGGCAGAGGCCCCTGTCCAGCAAGCCTTCAACTCACACTTCCAGGAGGGGTTTTCCTGCATTTTGGTGAAGGTTTGGGATGTGGAATTTGAGTGGTCCATGTTCAGAGCCTCCATTGTGAACACGGTTCTCAGGAATTGCGACCAGAATGCCATTGGTGCCTGTTGTGGTAGCAACCCATAAGTGGACATAAGCGGTGATGGAAGCCATCAAGCTGAAGAAGGAAGACTTTGGGACTTGGCTGTCTCAGAAAATTCCTGAAGCCACTGACAGGTATTGCATGGCTAGAAGGACTATGGATTCTGTGGTTGTGGAAACTAAAACCTGAATGTGGGATGAATTTTGAGAGGCAATGGAGAAGAACTTTTGGTTGGCCTAAATAAGGTTCTGGCAAATCATCCGCTGGCTCAGAAGAGGAAATCAGAGCCCATCCCAGGCTGTGTTTGGTTTGGGTGGGGAACTGCTGACCTGATCTTGGAATATAATAGGATGGTGGAAGGCTCACTTTGAGGACTTCCTAAACCCAATCAATGTGTTGTCCACTGATGAGACAGTGCCAAAGGATTTGGGAGGAGATTAGTCCGTCACAATGGCTGAGATTGCCAAAGCAGGTAAAAAGCTGCCTGGTGTCAAGGTGCCAGGGGTGGATAAGATTTAGCCTGAGATGCTGGAGGTTCTAGATGTTGTGGAGCTGTTAAGGGGCCTCATGCCTCTTCGATGTCACATAGAGGACAATGCCTGTGGGAAGGGCAGACTATGGTGGTGTTCCCAATTTTCACAAAGGAAAACTGGAGAATGTACTCCAACTACAGGGGTTTCACACTTCTCAGGCTCACAGGGAAAGTTAACTCCCAGGTGTTGGCAAGGGGGATCTGACCGACGATAGAACCTCAGATTCAAGAGGAGCAGTGGGGCTTTCTCCCAGGCTGAGAAACATCAGACCAGAACTTTACCCTCATGGATTTGCTGAGGTGATCATGGAAATTTTCCTTCTTGGTCCACATGTGTTTTGTGGACTTGCAGAAGGCTTATGAGTGGGTACCTCAAGGCACTTTGTGGGGGGTGCTGCGGGAGTTGGGGGTCTCCCACTTCTACAGGCTATTTGGTCCTTGTACAACAAAAGCAAGAGCTGTGTCTGCACTCTCTGCAGTAAGTCAAGCTTGTTCCTAGTGCAGGTTGGACTTTGCCAGGGATGCCCCTTGTCACCAATAATGTTTGTGGTGTTCATAAACAGGATCTCAAGGTGTAGCAGTGGTAAAGAAGTTCAGGATCCTCAGAATCTCATCTATACTTTTTGTGGATAATGTGGATCTGTTGGCATCTTTGGACCATGATCGTCAGGATACGCTGGGGTGATTTGTAGCTGAGTGTGAAGCGGCCAGAATGAGAGTCAGTTCCACAGAATATGAGACCATGGTTCTCAGCTGGAAAAAGGTGGAATGCTCCCTTAAGGTTGGCAGCGAGTCTTTGCTTCAAGTGGAGGAGTTTAGGTATCTGTGCGTCTTGTTTACAAGTGATGGAAGAATGGAACCAGAGATGGACCAATGGATTCAGGCTTCATCCTCAGTGAGGAGGACGCTGCTTTGGTCTGTCATTGGAAAGAAGGTGCTGAGCTGAAAGGCAAAGCTCTCAATTTACTGGTCTGTCTACACTCCAAAAATCAACAATGGTCATGAGATCTAGATCCTGACCGAAATAACAAGATCCCACACACAAGCAGTAAAAATGAGCTTCCTCTGTTATTCAATGGGAGCTTGAAGTAGAGCCGCTGCTCTTCTGCATTGAAAGGGGTCAACTGAGGTGGTTCTGGCATCGGGTTTGGATCCCTTCTGGGTGCTTTACTATGGAGGTTTACCAGGCATGCCGCACTGGGAGCAAACCTCCAGGCAGATCCAGAATTTGCTGGAGGGATTATATATTCTCTCTGGCCTGGGAACATCTGGGTATTCCTAAAGAAGAGCTGGAAAGTATCACTCACCAGCTCTCCAGGGGTGAGGGATGTCTTGGTTTCTCTTCTGAACATGTTACCCTACCACCTGGATGGATGGATGGATGGATGGATGGATGGATGGATGGATGGATGGATGGATGGATGGATGGATGGATGGATGGAACCATGTCAAAAACTATAACTGTAAAATTTTCTCCTAATTGTTTCCAGCTTCCCCAGCTTCACATGCAGCTTCCTGTTGACACGTTGTTGGGACGTTCAAATTTTTTGTTGAATTATACTCACCACAGCTGTTGGATTTTGTTTCAACAAATTGTCTGAGAAGAGGAAATGACCATTACATGCTTCTACTTCTGCATCATGAAAAACTCTCCGTTTTCTCATTATAACACAGTAACTCAACAAGACAGTGTGACTTCAGTCTGAAATGTCTTCAGATCAGCTGGAACACAAACCTCTACAGGAGAACATTTGCCCAGAGATATAAAACTCTTAAAAAAAACATAAGTCGCAACAACCTTTGATTTCCCTTTGGGGATTAATAAAGTATGAATAATTGATTGTGCTATTCTCACCACTATTGTTTGAACAAAATGCTTGAGATGAAGAAATCCCCATTGCATGCTTCTACTTCAATGTCCTACTTTGATATCACTGTAGTGTGAACTTCCATTTTTCATATACTATTTCAACTGAAAGCCAGCTGTCCCTAACTTTTTGTGAGTAGTGTATGTACCACAATTCACACAACCAAACAGCACAACAGGATTAGGATTGAAGGTTCAATAAATGCAATACAGGTCTGTTTTTATCTTGAATGCAGCATGTTTGGGATGGCACGAAACAACATGTGGACTACGGAAAACAAAAAATAACCATAATCCTGATGTAGTCACATGTGAACATGACTGTATGTGTTTTGTGATATGTTGTAATGTTTGTGACATTAATTTGCTAAAATACAAAAAAATAGCTGTTAACATCCTGCCTTGTTCCAGTACCAAAGGCATCTCGTCCTTTGGTTCTTGACGATCACAAGTTTGTTGCCCAAACATCCCCTATCTTGAAGGTCTTGGAAAGACCATATTGGCCACCTAAATAAGCAACCAAGCACGTTTCAAGACCCACTGCCATTTGCTTATTGTCATGGGGTTGGAGTGGAAGATGCCATCATACCCTGCTTCAACAAACCTACTGTCATCTGGACAAAGCAGGCAGCACTGTGAGGATCATGTTCTTTGATTTCTCCATTTAACACAATTCAACCTGCACTATTGTGTCAAAAACTCCAGGAGACACAGGTGGAGGCCTCCACAATCACCTGGATTAAGTAATACCTCACAAACAGACCACAGTTTGTGAGGCTGAAGAGTTGTACATCTGACCAGGTGATCAGCAGCACAGGAGCACCACAGGGGACTGTACTCTCACCATTCCTGTTCACTCTGCACAATTCAGAATTTCAGTACAGGTCAGAGTCCTGCTATCTACAAAAATACTCTGATAACTCTGCAGTTGTTGGAGGATCAGAGATGGACAAGAGACTGAGTACAGAGAACTGTGGACTGCTTTGTGTCCTGGTGTGGGAACAATCATCTCATCTTGAATGTGAACAAGACAAATGAGATGATTTTGGATTTTAGGAATAGCAGCAACATACCAAAACCCATTTCCATCATGGAGAAGAAGTGGAGGTGGTGGAGGAGTATAAATACCTGGTGTTCACCTGAACAACAGATTGAACTGGAGACACAGTGATTCTGTTTTTAATAAGAGACAGAGCAGACTGAACTTCCTCAGAAAGCTTAGATCCTTCAACGTTTACAGCAAGATGTTGAAGATCTTGTATAAGTCTGTTGTGGAGAGTGTGATCACATCTGCAGTCACCTGTTGGGGATCTCCTTCGGAGATCAATAAAGTCTATTTGAATTAAATTTGAATTTGAATTATATCATTCAGCTTGAGGATCACAAGAGAGCAGAGAAACAGCAGGATTCCCAGCACAGTCACAGAAAATCATTGTACTTGTATTACAGTATGGCAGAACCAACATACAGTTGATGTGATCACATAAATCTCACATTTTAGTTTGAAAATGCTGACAAAAACTCAAAGAGTCATGACTTCAATGCAAACAAGTTTTACAAATAATCACAATACATTTCAAAACAAGTCATTTACAACCCTCATGAGGAAGTAGTTGAGTAGAAGTTCTAGTGTAAGTAGTTCTATTTTTATTCATTGCTAAAATCAGGTAACTTCTGATAATATTTGTGGACTCTAAGGAATAATTTGTCATTTTATTTGTACAATTAAAATAGTTAAAATCACGGTTTATGAACTAAATACAACAATTAAATACAGTAAATTATGAAATATACTACTTGAATTGTTACATAAAAATGAAAAATGTTTTGGTCTGTTTAAAGATTTTTTTGTTGTTGCTTTTTTGTCACACTCGTATTTGTTGGATCAGTAAACACACTTTAATATCAGACAAAGCTAACCAGAGTAAATATAAAATTTGAAATGATCATTTTGTTCATTAACAAAAAAAAAGACTCCAAACCTACTGTGGGAAATTTATTGGAATTTAGTGCATAAATATATACTTCTAAATCTAATAACTGTGTCAACCTTGGTGGCAACAACTGCAATAAAGTTTGGTGTATCTGCCAACGAGACGAGTCTTTAATTGTGCTATTATGGGATTTTGGTTCACTCATCCCTGCAGAATCACTGGAAGGTCTTGATATTCTGCTTCAGATTTTTTCTGGTAGAGAACAGAAGTCATTCTTCCTTCAATCACAGCATGTTGTTTAACTTCTAAAGCAACAAAACATCCCCAATATTCAGTTTAATTAAGTTAATTCATATAGATTAGGGGCAGGACCGACCCTGAGCTGCATGGTGCCCGAGGCGAAAAAGGATTTTGGCGCCCCTACTGCCCAGAACAGAAACAACGTAACTCAATAACTGGATTACATTGCAAAAAATATTTATTTATACTAAAATGAACAGTAGAGATTATAGATAGATATACACTCACCGGCCACTTTATTAGGTACACCTGTCCAACTGCTCGTTAACACTTAATTTCTAATCAGCCAATCACATGGCGGCAACTCAGTGCATTTAGGCATGTACACATGGTCAAGACAATCTCCTGCAGTTCAAACCGAGCATCAGTATGGGGAAGAAAGGTGATTTGAGTGACTTTGAACGTGGCATGGTTGTTGGTGCCAGAATGGCTGGTCTGAGTATTTCAGAAACTGCTGATCTACTGGGATTTTCACGCACAACCATCTCTAGGGTTTACAGAGAATGGTCCGAAAAAGAAAAAATATCCAGTGAGCGGCAGTTCTGTGGGCGGAAATGCCTTGTTGATGCCAGAGGTCAGAGGAGAATGGCCAGACTGGTTTGAGCTGATAGAAAGGCAACAGTGACTCAAATAACCACTCGTTACAACCAAGGTAGGCAGAAGAGCATCTCTGAACGCACAGTACGTCCAACTTTGAGGCAGATGGGCTACAGCAGCAGAAGACCACGCCGGGTGCCACTCCTTTCAGCTAAGAACAGGAAACTGAGGATACAATTTGCACAAGCTCATCAAAATTGGACAATAGAAGATTGGAAAAACGTTGCCTGGTCTGATGAGTCTCGATTTCTGCTGTGACATTCGGATGGTAGGGTCAGAATTTGGCGTCAACAACATGAAAGCATGGATCCATCCTGCCTTGTATCAACGGTTCAGGCTGGTGGTGGTGGTGTAATGGTGTGGGGAATATTTTTTTGGCACTCTTTGGGCCCCTTGGTACCAATTGAGCATTGTTACAACGCCACAGCCTACCTGAGTATTGTTGCTGACCATGTCCATCCCTTTATGACCACAATGTACCCAACTTCTGATGGCTACTTTCAGCAGGATAATGCGCCATGTCATAAAGCTGGAATCATCTCGGACTGGTTTCTTGAACATGACAATGAGTTCACTGTACTCAAATGGCCTCCACAGTCACCAGATCTCAATCCAATAGAGCATCTTTGGGATGTGGTGGAACGGGAGATTCGCATCATGGATGTGCAGCCGACAAATCTGCGCCAACTGTGTGATGCCATCATGTCAATATGGACCAAACTCTCTGAGGAATGCTTCCAGCACCTTGTTGAATCTATGCCACGAAGAATTGAGGCAGTTCTGAAGGCAAAAGGGGGTCCAACCCGTTACTAGCATGGTGTACCTAATAAAGTGGCCGGTGAGTGTAGATAGATATTTAATTATTACTTATTTTACTCTTTACATGAGATGAGTGGTGTGTCCAACAGTTTGTCCAAAAATAAAAATTAAATTAAAAAAAAAAAAGGAGAATTTGGCACCCCCTCCAGCAGAGGGCGCCCTAAGAAATTGCTTAGTCTGCCTATGCCTAGAACCAGCCCTGATTAGGGGCATCCAACTCCGGACCTCGAGGGCCACTATCCTGCATGTTCAACATTTCCCTGCTTCAACACACCTGATTCAAATCCTCCGCTTGTCAGCGCATTTTGCAGAAGCCTGTCAACGACCTGTTCATCTGAATCAGGTGAGCTGAAGCAGGGAAACAGTGGTGCCCAAAGTCAGGCCTCGAGGGTCACTATCCATGTTTTAGATGTTTTCCTGCTTCAACACACCTGATTCCAATCTGCAACATCTCAGCAAGTCCAGCAGAAGCCTGTTAACGACTCATTCATCTGCATCAGGTGTGTTGAAGCAGAGAAACATCAAAAACATGCTGGATATTGGCCCTTGAGGCCTGGAGTTGGACACCTATGATGTAGAGCAATTTCATAGTAATCTTACAGTATTATACAGAAGCAACAAGTCCTATTAACATCAACAGGTTCAGAACTAAGGCCAGTTATTTACAGAGGCCATTCC
This sequence comes from Pachypanchax playfairii, assembly GCA_006937955.1. NCBI lineage: Eukaryota > Metazoa > Chordata > Actinopteri > Cyprinodontiformes > Aplocheilidae > Pachypanchax > Pachypanchax playfairii. Next base: position 1,928,547 of record SSNP01000051.1, read on the forward strand.
ATTATAATGGTTTTTCTGAGGTTTCTGTTGAATATTTTAGCTCCACAGGTGCTCTTACCTTCATAGTGGGTGTGAAAACAGGTCAACAACTTCTCTTTCAGTTTTAATCTGTCAAACTACGCAGGTGGTGATAACACCCGAGTTCGAACGGCCTGTATCTGTTTCATCACAACTCCTTTGTTCGTTAGTATTCATCAGCTCCTGCAGTTGAAACCACACCTAGCATGCTGCTGGCTAAAAGCTGTAGCATAAGACGTAACAAACAGGAACAGAGAACGTCTGATGTTGCCATGCGCAGCGGGGCAGGAAACAGTATACTTTGCTCTCATAGGCAAGTTTGTTAGCCAATCAGAGTCCAGCCAGTTCAAATAATGAATATTAATGAGTTGCAGCCCGGAACCAGCCGAATCTTCATGCAGAGAGATTGAAAGGTCTGTTAATCAGTGTTTCCTGACGTTTTTTAGATATAAAATGTTTCATATTACTGGTTTAACACTTAAGAAATAACCACAAAGTCCTGAAATTAGTATGAAATGGCCTCTTTAAAACCAATTCAATCCAAATATAATAAAATCGGTTTCATTGAACTATAAAATCCCATTTAAGAAAAGGTTCCCAACCTAACCAGTAGATTCTTTTGATTTGTCATTTCAACATAATCCTCCATCCTCAGCATCATGAACTGCTGATAGTGAGAAGGAACGACTTTTAACAGGCAGGAACCAGTCGCAGAACCAGGATGAGAGACCTTCTGCTTTGACCAGCTGGGGTCTGATGAGAATGAAATCATCATTTGGGAACTGCATATCTCACCACTATCTTAGTCTGATTAAATTTGTTTGCTGATCTGAAACATTGAGTGTAACCACAAACCTAAAACAGATGAAATCTGCAGGGGGGAAATACTTTTTCACTTTACTGCATGTTTTCAATGATAAATGAACAAAGCTCTTTAAATGTAACTTTTTTTTTTTTCCCAATGAATAAAAAGAATCATCTAAACACTAAAATTTCTCACACAGACTTTGTATCTGGAAAAAAAAATGGATTTTTCTTATTTTAATAGACACCCTCATTTTCCAAAGTTATTTTGTCAAACAGTTCAGCTACAAATCGAAATGACAAACCAACTAACAGACAGCAGATTTATCTCCCTCTAGAACCAAACTCTCACCATCACTCTTACCTATCATCATCACAGTACCTGTGACATCTGTCCAGCAATTCCCAAATGTTCACTGTTTTGAAAGTAATCAGGTTTGTCCAAAACAATAGTCTTATCTTGAGAGTTGATGGATGTTGTCGCCAGTCTGTAAGAAAAAGATAAAAGAACATGAAAAATATAATATAATATAATAGTGTTGTTGTTGTTGGGACTGCCTTAGTGCTCTTGAATAAAACAGTGAATGCAAATGTCAATATCAATTTTAATGAGTGAAACAACATGAGAAATGAACTCAGACATGATGAGAACATGTTATATTTCACATTATCTTATATATGACAACCAAATAAGGTCGTTTACTGATAGGATCCTCAGCAGATAAAGACTCGAGACCCATATTGCTTTTTTTATGTGTGATGTAGCAGAGACTATAAATAGCCTCCCTGCGTTCACACAACAGCTCCTTTTACCACCACTGGATATATTTGGCAGCTTTTGTGATCAAGAAGGCAGCAGAATGAACGACAGAGAGAATGTCTATTAAAAGCACAGCCTCCCCTCCCACTCCTCCTCACAGTAACATACTCAACTCAGGCTCAGATACAGGATTTTACTGTTGCATAACTGTATTCACAAAGATCTTTATTATATTTTGTTTCTTACATTTTCACTGTCCACAATTAGCACTGATGTTGTTTGGAACATGAAGATATACTGCCTGGAACATCACATAGAGACGTCTGCACAGAAATGTGACCAGTGAAATCATTATGCTTTAGTGCATGAGGAGTTTAGTAACACGACATGCTGCCTGGACTCTGGCTTTCATTAGGAGGATGTGGCAGGGGAGTAGGTGGCTTGTAATAGGAGATAGAGTATGAGAAAAGTGTTAGCTAAGGTGAGCGTTCTCATGTACCCATTGATCTTCAGCTTGTACGAACATGATAATGGCTCATTTTCCTGCTTTTATCCATTTGTGGCCAGGTAATTACCCAAAATACTTTGTTTTTACAGGTGTGACCCTCAAAACGTTTTAGGAATCCAAATCCTTTTAATGAATCTCGTATATCTTAATGTGTGATTTTGTGCTGTTTACGTGTTAATAATGTTTGGAACTTCCTCATCAGGCTCACAGTGGTAAAGTTATTGGTTATGGGGTGCTGTTCTAGCATGAGGCACCAGATGGCAAACAGAGTTGGATGTCTTCTTCCCAGATTCAAGCGCTAGCTGACTGCCCATAATGAGTTGAGCTAACAGACGTTGCAGCTGGGCTCATCCACTGCAAAATCGAACTCCCTGAAAGCAATTACTAAGAACTATCATTTAAAAACATCATCATCACCTCTGAAAAGACAGCATGATCATTGATCTGGATCCTGATAAAGAACAGAATATTTTGACAGTAAATGACCAAGTTGAAAACAGGAAATTATCAAACAGACTGGCTTGGTTATATAATCAGTATGAGCAATACAGTCAGAGATACAGCAACAACAAAACAGCAATGTAAAAACTCAGTCGAGGAGTTCTTTTTCGTGGGCTGAATAATGTGTGCTGGCTGTGAGTCAGAGTTCTTGAAGAGGAGGAGAGTGGAGAGAGGTTGTATCCTTTGTCATGGTGTTGCTCTACATTCAGTCTGGGTGATCATGGGCCAGTGCCTATGGTCTGTAGGCAGAGTGACTCACACAGACCTGTTGAAACTGTGTAGTGGCACAGATTCCTCTTTACAAACAAGTGCTGTGTCCTTTTATCTACTACCGTCTAAATTGATTGTTTGATGCCCTTTTGTGATAATAGCAAAAAATTAGCAATATGGGAAATAAGATGACTGATTCAAACAGTTTTAAGCTTGTTAGATAAGGTTTTTAAGTTTTATAAATGTTACTTGAGGCCAGTATGTTTGCTCATTTTAAAAACTATTAAAAAACTCCATACTGTAACAAATAGTGAACACAATGGGGCAGCTGCATGTACAAAACAAAGTAAAGGTAACATTATTAAGAGCATAAAGTGAAACTCAACAAGCAAAAGAAACAATTCACTTTTAAATGTTAATTGTTTGCTATTCTTTCTGAATTCAATAATGATGCTGATCAATAGCAGCTCTGAAAAACAAGCACTTCCATGTTGCATGGACCATGTTCCAGCAGCGCTACAGACAAGCACTTTAACAGATAGAATTAATTTGCAGTGGCTGAGTTGTGTGAATATCACAATATATAAAAGTATGCTGAGTGCTGGGAAAACACTTCAAAACTCCATCATTATATCACAAACTCAGATGACAAAGAGGTTCAGCGTGGGTTTCTAAAGGAGCCTTTTGGGAAAATCCTCTTGTGCTCACAGTGGAATTAACAGAACAGAAAGAATTTCTTTTCATCTTTTTCAGATGGATTCTGTTCACTCATTTCCTTCATCAGTTTGGACTTACAAGCCAACAGGAGGTTAAATATACACAGATGTGTGTTTACAACCCCCCCCCCCCCCCCC
>SSNP01000051.1:1942219-1967409 GCA_006937955.1 Pachypanchax playfairii
TGGATGGATGGATGGATGGATGGATGGATGGATGGATGGATGGATGGATGAATGGATGGATGGATGGATGGATGGATGGATGGATTCTCTGTGCATGATTTGAGGTAACATTCTGTCCTTCTTTTCTCAAGTGTCCGTTTATTGGGTGACACAGATGTGCGTACTCGTGTTTGTGTGAAAAGCCCCAAAATATGGCGCTATCACTTTTCAGCCAATGGGCTTGCTGTTTGTATCGCGTTTCAGCTGCCGTCACTATACTGACGTGAACGCGCACTAAAGAAGGCGCCGGGATCGCGCTTTATCGTGTTTGGCTGGCAGGTGCCTCTAGTCTAACAGGCTTATCATTATGGGGAATCCAGGACCCCGAGACGAGACTGACCCTGACGGACCGAGGACTGCAACGAGATCATCAAGGCGGTTTATACCGGGATAAGAAGACCAAACAAACTGTTTTGAGTCCAGCAATAATCAGCCAGTGAGTGATCTGCAGAGGAGGCGGTGTTTCCCGTGATTCAATCATTCACAGTCACTCCGAGTAGGTCAGCGAGAAGACAGGGAGGAAAAGGACTTGTGTCTTAACTGGATTCAGCATCGAACTGAGAGAAAATGAATGAATTGTTAAACACAGTCCGGTTTGGTAAGCCCAGCCCTTCTGGAGCAGGCTGGGTGCATCCGGAGTGAAGTAAGTAGCCACTCATCTGTTGGCCTCTCATCCGCCGGGCGGCGATGTCCGCGTTCATCCTGGACCTGCAGACGTCTGCCGTGGTTTCAGCACCACTGGAGCTGGACAGCGACTGCATGGAGCCGCAGGCCAGCGCCGCCGCTCCGGAGCGCGGAGGCTTTCAGGGCCACGCGCTACGACAAACCGGCTCCGGAGGCCTGGGCACGGCCTTGGAGGAGGAACTGGCTGTGATAGCCGGGGAGCGGGCTGACGAGGAGGTGTTGTCGGACATAGAGGCGCCTGCTGTGGAGCGCAACGCAGACTTACTGTTGCTCTTCCGCCAAAAAGAAAAAGACTTGGTTTTAGCAGCTAAACTCGGCAAAGCCTTACTAGAGAGAAACCAAGACTTGACCAAGCAATATGAGAAAATGCACAAAGATCTGAGCGAGAAATTGGAGGTAAAGAAGAAAATAATTATTTTTAAAAGTCTCGTTTTGACAAATCCTAAATACGAAAGTTATATTGTTAATGTGAGATAAACTGGAAGGGAATATCTTCAGTTACAGGATATTAGAAGTTGCATGGAAAGAACAAATACACCCTGAAATCTAACTGCAGTCTTGGTGTTTACAAGCTAAGCTGTTTGCAATGCTTCACACAAGATAAACCATTGGCTCTGAAAGACTAATCCTGTTTATGTCCTGGTCCTGCTGTATCTGCCTGGCATCTGTTCAGCCCTTTGATCCATATTCATCCTTATGTTGGAGTGCAGAAGAATAAGCTGCTACATATTTCCCCTCATGGCTGATAATCTTAATATTTATAATGATATTCCACTCGTGGTTTCAGTCATTGTTTTGTACTTTTGTTCTAAAACTCTGATTTTGTTCTTTAGGTTTTAATCCAAAGAAGAAAATAGTTTGAATTACTTTTGGCTTTGGACTGAAGCATAAAACCAAATTCAGTCCAGGCTCTGGCCTCCATATTGGTGCAGTGTTTCATATCATTTTGTGTACAAGAAAAAAGTTTCTTATTTGAACAATCACTTAAGAAATTAAAAAAACAGACCTTAAATCCCTTTCTAGAAAATTTACAGCAAATTCAACAAGTGTGTTTATGTGTTTTACTGTTGTCTTACATTTTGAGTTAATTTTTTTGTGTGTTTTTGACTCTTTACTGTGATTGTCTCACCATACAACATGTTGTCTTTCCATCAAAAGTTGCAACCTGGCCCATTACAAAAACTAATGTTTTCTCGTATGTTTATCTTGCTCAGTCCCAATTTATCAAGAATATGTTCGAGCTTCCCAGCATGCTTGTATCTACATCAGTTTTTATTATTTATTCATGAATTTTTTTGTTTAATTTGATCAGTGGATGCTTACTTCACTTTATCACCCTCTTTTCCCTCATTCAGCACTTGGAGCAAGAGAAGCATGAGTTACGACGACGCCTAGAAAGTCGAGAAGGGGAGTGGGAGGGACGAGTGGCCGAGCTGGAGACGGATGTCCAGCAGCTGCAGAGTGAGTTGGAGCGCCAGCAGGTCCAGCTCAGGGAGGCAGACAGGGACAAGACCAAGACCATCGGGGAACTTTCTGAACAGAACCATAGATTGCTGGAGCAACTTAGTAGGGTGAGCGATGGTGTCTGTGTGTGTTTGTTTGCATATTTGTGTTTCAGATGCACTGCTTTAGGGTCACCCGGGTCAATCTGTAAAGAAGATTTAATGGTTCTGGGCTTTGAGTCATTGTGTCACATGGTAATGCTGCTTTCAATGCCCTTCCCCCAAACCAAGACAAATATTTTAGAGTAATACCACCGTGTGTGTGTGTGTGAGTGAGTGGCCTCAGGGCCACTTGGCCCAATTCAGGTTCGCTTTGCTGGTATGAAATAAGATGCTCAGTCAAATGAAGATGAATCTCCCTCTCAGGGTTTATGTGCATCAATTATCTTTCTCACTTTATACCACTAATAAATTGAAATATTTACCGTAATTGGACTGAACACTAATGAAACTCTCTGCACTCTGCTTAATAACACATTATTCAACTGCCGCTATTAATGAGTATCTGAGGTAAAAAATAGAAAATAAATGTTCCAGATGGGATTTAGAGAGACTGATGGACAATGGACAGACTGAAACATGTGGCTGTAGTCAGAGTTAAGGTCAGCTATCTCAGGTATGTCATCCTCAGAAATATTCAACACACTTCAGCATGAACTCAGACGGGTTGGAGATTATTGCTACTGAGAGTGCTGAGAGTGTTTAATCCTTTCTTAGAAGCTAAGAGCTATTTCTCAATCTCAACTGACACCAAATCAGGGACACTTGCTAACAACAAAATTATTATTTATAATAAAATTGAACATGGTTTTGAATTTAGATTATTAACAACACTTAATTTCATGTTATTTGTTGTTGACTTTATAATTTTGGTTTCACTTCCACTCTTTGAAATGTACTTGTCTTCTTCTGGTAACTCTCAGCGTGTGACATGAGGGTGTGATGTCAGACCCAACAGGATTCAGGGAATGAGATGAAAACAAAAATACTTTTATAATGAAACCAAAAAGGTTGATGTGGTAGAAAACGGCTTACAAAAACAAAAGAACACATGTAGCATGTGTAATTTAAAGGGAAGTTAAAAACAAAGTGAGAGTTGCTGAGCTTGTACTTCCACAGAAACCCCCAAGTTCTCCAAGTCCACAAAACACATGTGGAACAAAGAACCAAACTCCCCCTCAGTTACTCTGAGAGGTTAAACCTCTGGGTCACTGTTCTATGACACTTTTCCTCCTCAATCCAGAACTGGTTGGAGCTTCATTTAGGATAAACTAAATATTAAATCAGTACAAAATAACTTTTAAAACTTTAGGCTACAGTTATAAAACTTGTCTAAGTGGATACTCACCAAAAAACATGTTCAGCTTCATATTAGACTCTCTGCACTCCTCTGGTGGCTTTATAATAGACTCAAAAACGTCAGTAATTCGGGTCTCAGCTGTGACGGTGTTCTGGTGATTTATGCTGCCCTGATGAAAAATGCCGCCATAGTACAAATTGACAACTTACTTTATAACGAGATGTTATTATAAGTTTATACAGTATTTTTGTTTATGGCGAGGTTGATCTGAAAATTATTTAAACATATTTTTATGATCCCTACCAGATATTTTCTATATAAAAGCCTTCTGGGTCCTTGTCGGCCATTGTTGGGTCCTTCTCCTCTGGGTGTGTCCAAACATTTGCCTGTCGCTCTGACAATGCAAAGAAAGTAAAAATAACATCATATTTAGTGTTCCTGTCCTGGGAGAATTTATTTGATAGGTAAAATGTATTTATGGAAAAATATAGAAACAAAAATAAACAATAAATCTGTTTACTGAAGTCCAGACTGTGGAACGGCACGTGTGAAGAAGGAATCTGCAGCACATCTCAACAGGTAGCATATTTCTACAGAACACCGAGATGCAGAAAAGTTATTAAGTGCTGTTTTAAACAAACAGTACATAAAAAATCTTTAAAAAACTGAGAAGATTTAGAACAATTTAATTCTGTAATAGACAGTATTGCTATTTAAACATCTTTATTTTATGACACTTTTGTTGTTTAGATTTTCTTTTTCAGACTGGAGTGAAATATATTAATTTTTTAAAAAATGATTGTGGGGATGAGCTACACTGTGGTTCATTTGGTAGCATCGTTGTCTTGCAGCGAGAAGGTCCTGGATTTAAACCAGCTGAGATCTTTCTGCATGGAGTTTCCATGTTCTTCCCTTACATGCATGCAGTTTTTCTCAGGATTCTGGTTTCCCACCACAGACTAAAAACATGCATGTTAGGTTAACTAGCAACCCTAAATACACCCCAGGTTTGCTTCTGGAGATAGACACCAGTTCTATCAGGAATAAACAGGTACAGAAAATATCTGATTGTGAGAATATAAATGATAAAACACAGTCCTTTTACTTTATTGGTGTCAAAATAAAAACGCCCACATGACAAAAGACTTCAAACTGTAGAAGTTGCTTCAGTCAAATTGGTTAAAACAGGTGAATTCATACAATATTTCACATGAAAACATTTAAATGAAAAACCACAAATAATTGTTAGAATTCAGTTCATATCTAATATCATAGAGATTAACTTTCCATATCTAAGAGATATAAATCTCAGACACCGGTGCTAAAATGCATTAATTCACATCATGTGGTTTAGCTGTGGGTGCCAAAGCTACATGGTACGGATGCCCCAGATTTGTGTGCACAGATACTCTGACAACACCTTTCTGCAGGGTTGCCTGTGATAAGGCTGGAGTTCTTCCTCTTTTGGGAGAAGATGCAATCTGTTGCCAGGCACCTGCTGCTCTGTAAGGAAAAGGTTCTGTGAAGTAACATTTTTAACCCAGAGTTAGCGTTTCCTCTCATCTTGATCAGATTTAATTACAACCCCTCTGAGCATTTTTGCCACATCACCATGATCACGTAAGTCTGTGATGGACTTTTCAGTTGCTGACTGCTGCAAAAAGCACTTAATATAATTAAACATTTCCCTCTTTTGAAAGATGGGTTTGAGATTATATAAAGATATTTTACAAGAGTGTAAAGAAAAATGAAGTGGGGGGGGGGGTATTTTGTGTCAGTGAAATTCTTGAGGCCAAATCAAATTCATTGATCCAGACATCATGATTCAGTTCACATGGGATATGAAACACACCTGTTGGATAATAAAGTAAATGAGGTCAGCTGTTCATGCTTCCTCTCATGTTTTTCTTTCTTTGTCTTTCTTCTCTTCCTCTCACTCTGTTCTTAGCAATTAGCTGTAGCTAAGTAATATTAACGGGTTACAACTCTGACTGAAAGGACGGAGTGTGAGACTAGCTCAAGGAAACCTTACAGTAATGTAGTCACAAGAGGCCTCCTGCTATTTTCATCTTCCCTTCTTGTTCCTCAGTTAACTCTTATACATCCAGGTAGACCTGTTCTCTTTCTTGTTTCTCTGTTTATATCAGTGTCAGTTTTATTTACAATAACAGAGACTGTACCAAAGAGTTGAACAAAATTCAAGGAAACTGTGACATAAATCAGAAACTAGAATACACAAACAGTGATAAAGTACTATAAATACACCAAAAACTAACAATTAGACTTTAAAATATATTAAAAAAGAATGAATAAACTAGATTTTGCTACTTTTAGAAGTTACATCTGGAGTTCTATTTAATGCCTAATAAAATACATGTGATCACTTACAGGGTTTTGAATTGATCTGTTTACTAAAGTGCCTTGGGACTTTTATTTTGAAGTGTAGAATTAAATTGAGTGGTGAGGTGATGGGAGACTTGTATCGAGGACCATGTTTCTGACAAACTACAAACTCACCCACAACATCAGTCTTTATATTAATGAACAAACAAGGAGAGCACAACCTGAACTCTCACATTGTATCCTGTGGAAAATTCAATTAGTTTCTTTTAATAAACAATAACAATGATAATAATGATAATAATACTTCTTTACTCATGTGCTACTTCTCATTCAAGCTCTTTAAAATTCAGTTTGGTTGTGTTCATGGTAATGATCACACGTGCGCAAGAAAAAAAAGAAATACTGAAAAAAAATGCAAAGATCCACAAAAACAATTAATTAAACAATAAAAAATGTTCTTTTAGCATGTATTAATTCAGTAAAATTTGATTTTTTTTAAGTATTCAAAATGTTGTTAATAAATTATTTTGTTTATATAATTAATAGAATATACCCTGCATCTAAATTAACCTTTAACAGTCGTTCAGGCTTCTATTTTCAAGAAATTCTTTCTTTTGTCTGCGGCTGCATGACCTTAGCAAAGCCGGACACTTCACAGGAAGTGACATAAGACATAGAATAAGATGCAACGGCGAAGAGATTAGCTATAATCTGCACTAATAGCCTTTAGCATAGAATCAGGAACCAGATGAGTCAAATCTGTACTCTACTTAATTAATCACAGCAGGTAACATATATTTAATTAAATTAGATATATTTTCTGATCAGACATGACACTTCTTCTGTTGATGAGATCTCTGTGTGTTCATGTCTTGCTGATAAAGCTGTATGATATATTAAACATACATTGTGATTGTTCCAGATTGTTCCACGATGGTGTCTGTGTTTGTACAGCAAGTCAAGCTGAATTAGATCAGAGTGCATCAGCAGTAAGGAGACCTTTCTGTTATTGCATCTGCACACATGCGCCTTGATCTGCATCAGCTGCAACAGCAAGCGTCTACATGCTTTATGGTCAATTTCACTGAATTAAATTATGACAGCTGCTACTAGTGACTCAACAACTTTGCTTATTTGAAGTTAGAAGAAAAGTAATTAGTAATTAGTTATTAGTAATTTTCAGGTTGCCACTTTTAAGATTTGTTTTGGTTAGACTTTCCCGTCTACGAGTTTAGATCTTTCCTGGATTCTGTAAAAAGAAAATACCAGAATCACTGAGACCAGCAAGCTGCAGCTTCACCAGTCCCACTTCTCTCTGGTTGCTATGACAACCAGAGTGACATGCAAATTGTAGCGTTGCCATAGGGATGTACTCTACAGAATGGCACCAGTAAACAGAGGGTGTGCCATCTAAGACCCTTGATGCATCTGAGTCAGGTCCAGCTGCCTTCAAGCGAGGCCACAGTGTTTCAGTAATGTTAGAGTAACAGAGTTGGATTCGGCTGCAGCTTGTCCTGCTGATAATCTGGAATCTGAGGAATTTGGGCAGAGATTAAGTGACTGCTTGCCTGTCTGCAATCAGCTCTGTGGTTTTCTATTGCAGTCTCATAAATGTTAGTTTATTGGGTCAGTAGGTCAGAAGTCCCTTCATCATGTGACTTGACTTGCTGCTGTTCAGGCCTCTGCATATTGCACATCTGTTTGAAGAGAACAGCACGAGTTTGCTGTCAAAAAGCACATCTGTTTTTTTTTTTACTAAATTCAGAGTAGATTACAGACGTGCTGTGGTTTTTCACATCTGCTCTTCGCTCAGATAATTAGCTTCTGTGCTGTTTTCTTTCACATCAACATTTCTGTTCTTCTGTACAGAACTGTGTATTGTTTATGGTATGATGTATTGTGTGTGGTATCTGTATGGTATTGTTTGTTGACCTTTTGAGTTAAATGGAACAGACTTGAGAAGATAAAGCAGTACCAAATAACTTTTCTGCAGCCGTGTCTCAGACGGCCGTTGCTGGAACCGGTGTTTTGTGAAAAATGCTACCTGTTGAGATGTGCTACACACGTGCCGTTCTACAGTCTTCACTTCAATAAACAGATTTATCGTTTATTTTTGTTTCTATATTTTTCCATAAATACATTTTACCTATCAAATTAATTCTCTCAGGACAGAAACACTAAATATGATGTTATTTTTACTTTTTTTACATTGTCAGAGTGACAGGCAAATGTTTGGACACATCCAGAGGAGAAGGACCCAACAATGGCCGTCAAGGACCCAGAAGGCTTTTAGATAGAAAATATCAGCGAAAGATCATAAAAATATGTTTAAATAATTAACAGGACACACTCACCATAAACAAGAATACTGTAGAAACTTCTAATCAGAATCAGAAGAAACTTTATTTATCCCTGAGGGGCAATTAATTGGAGACATCTTGTTATGAAATAAGTTGTTAATTTGTACCATGGAGGCATTTTTCTTTAGGGCAGCTTAAATCATCAGAACACGACTTCCTGCTGAGACCCGAATTACTGAAGTTATTAAGTGTAGCTTAAAGTTGTAAAAGGTATTTTGTACGGATTTAAATAAGCTTTAAAAACAAAAGACTCAATAATCCAGAAAATTATCTTGAACTGAAACACGGGAAGGAGTTTGATCCAGAAAAGACAAACAAAATCACATCACAGTATTTATAACTAACATACCACAAAGACTAATATATAACCAGGGGTGCACATAAGTGGTCCGCAGGTCCACACACACTGTCAAAATATAAAATGCGCACCAGATGAAAAGTTGCAACACGTGTTTGCGTGAATTTTTAGGTTAATCAGAGGCGGTTCATTGTCAAATAAATGAAGAATCCCGTTGACTTCTTTTGTTTGACTGATATGTTTCTCAGCCAGAGCACCGAAGTTCCAGCTGATCAGCTGATGCTGCGTCTCTCTCTGTCTCTGTGTATCAGTTTGTCAGTGTGACGGATTTTCAGTCAGTCAGATCAGTGCAGCTGACTGCAGGATTCTGCATCGCGTCAAAACTGAAAAAATTCACTGAATAAGGCAAATAGACCATCGTGGCAGAGACGTGTATAACTACATTTTTGTGCTATAAAATACAGAAAACCACCTGTTTTAATCAACAGTATCAGCGTATTTGTCTGTGATCCGCGCCATTTTGAATGCGCGCAAAGCACTATGGGATATGCAGTCAATGCCCCATAACTGTCCACTGTATCTTTTTATCTGACTGCATCACATTACAAACATCCTCATCATTTCAAAACAAAAAACAGTTACAGTAAATGACAGAAGCCCCAACAGCTGACTAATAAATTTCAACACCAAACTGTTAAATGTAGATTAAAGTGAACAATCAAACCTGTAAACAATCCAACCTGAACTCTGAAGGTTTTTTTTTTACCAGTATTTTTATATTTTACTGGTTTCTCTTGATTTTTTCAACAATTTTTATTGAAACAAATATAGAGCCAGGTAAAGTAAACAGACTGAATTTGAAGCTTGATGAAACCAAAAACAAAGCAGAGGAGCTCGGAAGAGACACAGCGAGACACATTTAAAAATGTGAGGACCAAGCAACAACCCTAGGTTATCTTCTGAGAACCAGGCCAAAAATATTATGTGCACCCCTGGATATAAGTAAACTGAAGTAAAAGTCCAAATGTCAAAAATAACATAAGAAAGAAAGAAAGAAAGAAAGAAAGAAAGAAAGAAAGAAAGAAAGAAAGAAAGAAAGAAAGAAAGAAAGAAAGAAAGAAAGAAAGAAAGAAAGAAAGAAAGAAAGAAAGAAAGAAAGAAAGAAAATGTTAAATTAAAATTATAATATTATCCTTGAATAGAATTTTTTTCATATTTTTTAAACATTTTTTTTCTTTTCGTTGGACCTTTTTAACTCTATGTGGATTTTTTCTTCCTCCGCCTGTTAGATTTAATCTATGTTCAGTTGAATTCTTAACTCTTTATACTGTATTTGATCAATTTTAGTTTCTAAGTGCCCTTTAAACATTAACTGAAACAACTAATAATAAAAAAAATCTTATAATAATAACAAGAAGAAGAATATGTGGATGTTTTATTTTGAAAAATTAAACATTATTATCTTACTTTTATATTCCCATCAATTATTTGTTATTATTTCCACACATATAACCCATATTGAAAAAAAATTATTAAAGAAAAGCAAAAAATGAACTTTTTTTTTCTTTTGCCTTTTCTGTCTATAAATGATTAGATTTATTAGATTTACTGCTGATTCTAAATTTGGTTTAGCCTTGATTCTAAGTCGACTTGTAAGAGTGGGTTGGTACTTTTCCACAGACTCAGCACACACCTTGCCTCACACGTATAACCAAGGACGACTCAGCAACCTGTACAAGATAAAGCTGGTTCAGATAACAGATGAATTTTGAAGCTCATTTTATGGATTATTTTGGGGATTTTATAAAATTGTTTGTGAATATGAGTCTTTGCTCTGAGATATTTTCTCCTGGTGTTGAACTGCTTCAAATTAGTCAGTGTTTTCATATTGTGGTGCTGTTAAAATCTTAGAAGTTACTCAGCAAGATCAACAATCATCATTTTACATTTTACAGTTGTAAACCTAAAAGATCCACATGTGGATCGCCTCTCAGATCTATGCATCAGCAGTGTGTGGCGCCATCTACAGGCTGTTCTACGTCATGAACTCCCACTGAGTAACTGATGAGTTCAAACAATTGAGGATCAGTGATTTACTGATTTAATATTTCGGTGTACTTACTTCATATTAAGCCTGTCCATAAGAGAGCAGTTTAGGATTTGCTGTTGTCACAGTTATGACAGAATGAACAACAGCTTCCTGGGTACAACCTGATCCCATCTCACCAATAAACTGTAGTGATGCAGTAAAAATGCTTGGAAATTCTTCTCAGTTGCATTATTTATAAAAAGACCTTTATCACCTGGGTGAAGTTAGGTGTTTATAGAATGAGCAAAAAAAAATTATAATAATAAAATCCACACTTCCAGAAACACATTAAATTATCTGTAACAACAAAAAAGCTTGAAACTTTTCTTATAATGCAGTCCTTGTTTGGAGATTTTTCATTTGAAATGAAAGGAAACTGAATATTTTCTTTGTTTTTGTTGTCACACAGGCTGCAGAGGTGGAGAGGCAGCTGTCCACTCAGGTTAATTCATTACGGGATGACTTCAGGGAGAAGACTGTGTCTACAAGCCAGCACATGATGCGACTGGAGACTCTACAGGCTGAGGTCAGTCAGGGTCATTTTCCTGCATTCATCATTTTATATACTGAATATTGAAGAAAAAATGGCATTTAGAGCATGAACAGCTTAAATAATATTTTTTATATTTAATAAATAACATGTTTAAAGAGGTTTCTGGCACACTCTGTATTTTAGTTTTTAGATAGATTTTCTTGATGACATAACTAGCTGCACAGCTGATAGCACAGCTGCCTTGCAGTAAGAAGATCCTGCAGGCCAGGACCTTTCTGCATGAAGTTTGCATGTTCTCCTCGTACATCTCCGGTTTCCTCCCACAGATCAAAACTGTGCATGAAAGATAAATTGTCCAGCAGCTTAATTATGCTGATTTTACCTGTTCACTTATTAAAATATATATTCTTCTGTTTTATCTTAATCTTTCTCTTCCATCACCCACATCTCACCCCTTCACTCCCCCTCCCTCTTGGTTGGAGCAGCAAGGGCTAGAAGTGAGTGGTTCTACCAGACTGCATGCTGCATGTAACTTCTGTGACACAACAGAAACTGGGATTGCTCCACTGCAGTGTCTCCTTTTATATTTACATAGAAAAATATTCCCACGATATCAACTTGTTAAATCTCATTAATTACATTTCAGATGTTTAATTCAATCCTTATTTATCATGCATGACAAATGTGATAATAGAAGCATGAAATGTGTTTTGGATTTGTCAGATTAGTCATGTAGGAGCAGTCAGATGTGTTTTGATTATGGAGATTGTGCTTCAGATTTTTCCACTGCTTCTCCTTTAGAACAATGAGAAAACACCCAGACTGCAGAGCCTGCACTATAATTGGAAGAAAAGACTTCTGCTCTATATTTAGCGGAGATGCTGCAGTCTGGGTGCTCCTACTTTTTCAGAGCTTTGCTTTCATTTCATATGTCATGATGATCAGTGGCTTCTTGCTCTGTTTGTGTGGAAACATACTTTAAAATAGCCCCAAAACACCCAGATGATGATGTAGAACAGCATACAGCAGGAATAAACAACACGTCCAAGGCTGGACTGGGACCAAAAAATGTCCCAGGCATTTTAGGGTATGTTTTAAATCTCAACTGAATAAATTATTCTCAGAATAATTTGCCTTATTCACCATTTGCACATTTTGGCCAATAACTGCCCCTAAAACTTTGTCAAGACGCGTCTCTAATCACCTCTAACAGCATTCAGATGGTTCTAACTTTTTCCTTTCTCACTTTTAAGGTTTATCAATATTATTATTATTATTATTATTATTATTATTATTATTATTATTATTATTATTATTATTATTATTATTATTATTATTATTATCTTTTTTTACCACCTACATTTCACAACATTTTAAATGTTAAGTCCACAGGCCATTGTTATTTCTGTATCCACTGCCCCCCCCCAACAACACATAAACACACATGGAACACCCCCCTCATAAACTTTCTACCAGGTTGACAGTAACTATTCTGAATTGGTCCCTGGGTCACGTCTCTCTGCTCCTCCTCCTCCTCCTCCTCCTCCTCCTCCTCCTCCTCCTACAACAAATCATCCTGAATAGCAACCTTCCTCCTCCGGCCCTGCACACCTGCACCTGATGCTGCAGTTAAACTTGTGGTGGCAATGACAAACATTAGTAAGATTGTCACATTTACTGTGTTTTTGTTTATTTTTAGCCTTTTTTCTTGACTACCTCTTTGCGCTTTTGTGGTTTATCTATTCCAATCACTTCTCTCCAACTCCGGTCAGCTCAAATAGTAAAATCTTTGGTAAAAGGGGAGGAGAAAGTCAAAGAGGGCTATAAGATTTCATTGGATTAGCCCGGTGTCTTTCAAGAAAATCAACCAATGAGCCGTCACGGTTAAATTTTAACAGGCCCAAAAATATGAGCCAGCCCTGGTACGCCTTGCCTGAAAAGATCTATGTTTACGGTCCTATGCTGTGAAGTGGGTTACCGGATGTGGGTCAGTATGTAAAAGTGAAGTCTTTGTAATAACAAAGTTGCTCCGGATGAATCAAGGCAAAACAGCTGAATGAGTTCTTGCCTTCAGTAGAAGGTCATTAAACTGACACCAATCAGCTGATATCAAGTTTTTTTGTAGATGCCAAAGAATTCCTGAGGACAAGGGTGGTAACGTACGCCCACATCTGCGCTAGGCAACAAACATTCTTCAGACCAGTGGGAGTATATTTTAATCTTGTGCAAGAGACTGCCTATATGATCACTTCCAGCCAAGTTTCTCCATTCGACTCTGGCTTCCTGTGGTCCAGTATCTAACCAGTGCTGTTCATCGTTTTAGATTACGATGCTGTCAGAGAGGAAGATGGAGCTGGAACGTCGAGTGCACGCCGTGCTGGAGGAGAATGAGCTGCTGCAGAATACGGTGGATGACCTCCGAGAGAGAACGCTGGTGCTTGAGAAACAGTGTCATGAGAAGGACCTTCAGGTACAGCTTCAGGGTAGACGGTGATGTAATACACTGAGTATGTTTCTTTTTTAAGTGTTGTTGTGTTGAGTACTAACACTTTTACTTATACTTACATATCCATCTTACCATCTTGTAATCGACGGTAATCAAATAAGGTTTTAAGATGGAATCAAGCTAACAGCTACTCATAGCAAGTTCAAATTAGAACATGTTTTTACAGTAAAAAGAATCTGAAATTGAAGAATTTCCTGTTAGTTTGTGTTTGAATAGAAACTTTATCTCTTCTGCAGGACACTCTTGTTTTTATTGTCTCTGTTTTCTTAACTTTTGCACTTCCCCATGAGAATTTCTCCCCAATTTTCCAAACTTAGAAAGTACTGTCAAAGTAAAACAATGACCGCTCCTAAATACTCAGCAAAACTCTAATCTGCACTGGCTGCCAATCCGCTATCGGATTAAATTTAAGATCCTTTTATTTGCTTTTAAATCTTTGCATGCGCTCGGGCCACCCTACTTGGCACAGCTTCTCTATCCCTATGTCCCGAGGCGTTCCCTGAGGTCCTCTGAGCAGCACTTGCTGCAGGTTCGTCCAGCCCGCTATAAGGCCCGCGGTGAGCGGATGTTCTCAGTTTGCGCCCCTAGTTTATGGAACCAACTCCCCCTGACAGTCAGACTCGCCCCATCTCTTAGTATTTTTAAGATCCGTTTAAAGACTTACTTTTATTCTCAGGCTTTTAACTCTGTTGGGGCAGTCTAACCCCTTGCTGACCTTATTTTATAGTTTTTATGTTTGTTTTTATAGTATGTTTATTTTTATCTCTGTATTTGTTGTTTTTATTTGTGTACAGCGCTTTGGTCTGCGTCACTGCAGTTTTTAAATGTGCTTTATAAATAAATTGATGATGATGATGATGATGAAAACTCCACCTAACAGAACCAAAATATGTAACAGACCTGTCGTAACAGTTCGTTTACGTGATGCCAATAATGTTAATTATTTTGTTTTGCCCAGCTGCGACAGAGTCACCTGGAGCTCCAGGAGGTCCAGGCGTCCCACAGGCAGTTGACTGCTAGGTTGGCAGAGCTGACGGAGGAGCACAGTCTTCAGACTCTCACCCCTCACCCGTCCAGCCTGCTGTGTGAGATAGAGCAGAGCATGGAGCAGGAGGAGCAGGAGCAGGAGAGGGAACAGGTAGTTCTCACCTGTTCAGACTCTTAGTAACCAAACAAACACACACGGGATGGATTGTAAATGTTCTCCACTTTCTCAACTGCTCAGCTGCGTCTTCAGCTCTGGGAGGCCTACTGTGAAGTACGCTCACTCTGCTGTCATCTCAGAGGAAATGACATCACAGACTCGGCTCTGTCCACAGACTCCTCCATGGACGAGTCCTCAGAGACGTCTTCAGTGAAGGATGTGCCTACAGGAAGCCTCCACACCAGCCTGTTAGAGCTCAAGAGACTAACACAAAATCTACTTGATGGCAACGAGTCGACAGTAAGTGACGCAACGCTGGCAGCAGCATCTGTTTTGGTCGATTTTATATTTAAAGAGGCCCTTCAATTAAAAACTGCTTTTCTGAGGTTTCTGTTGAATATTTTAGCTCCACAGGTGTTCTTACCGTCACAGTGGGTGTGAAAACAGATCAACAACTTCTCTTTCAGTTTTTATCTCTCAAACTACGCAGGTGGCGATAAAACCCGAGTTCTCCCGAGTCCGAACGACCTGTATCTGTTTCATCACAAGTCCTTTGTTCGTTAGTTTGAAATCACGCCTAGCATGCTGCTAGCTAAAAGCTGTTAGCATAAGACGTAGCAAACAGGAAGAGAGAATGTCTGCTGTTGCCATGCGCAGCGGGGCAGGAAACAGTATTCTTTGCTCTCATAGGCTAGTTTGTTAGCCAATCAGAGTCCATCAAATTTGAATAATGAATATGAACGAGCTGCTGACGAAGCAGCCTGACAGAAGGAGCCAGAACCACCCGAATTTTAACGCAGACAGATTGAAAGGTCTGTTAATCAGTGTTTCCTGATGTTTTTTAGATATAAAATGTTTCATATTAGTGGTTAATACTTAAGAAATAACCACAAAGTCCTGAAATATCTATGAAATGGCCTCTTTAAATAACTTTCTTGTAGTTTCCAGAACATAAATATGTTTGTGCTTTTCTCTTTTTGACTTTTTGGTTTCAGTGTCCTCCTTATTAAAATTTTACTCAACATAGATACACAGTATAATCCTCTAACAAGATTACATGTCTGTTTTATTTTGAATAGTACATAAACTGATACATCTTGTAATTAAAGCAGAACTAAGTAAGTTTTGCTCTCGCTCTCCCCCTACTGGTCCCCTGTGAAAGCTCACTGTCGTAACGTTCCCCCGCCGCCGCCGCAAACCCCCCCTCTCACCCCCCACCCCCTCCACCCCGCCGCCGCCCCCCCAACAACAACGCGCAGAGAACGCTTTTGCAAGAAGAAAGTAAAACAAAACCAAGAAAATGTCTCGACAGGTGAGTATTATTGTCATTTTGCGCTCCTATGGTGGCGTTGCTAACAACGGCAAGGGCTTCATGCTTGTATTTATGTACGTGAGTGTGAGTGCCGTAAAGCAGGTTTGTTCTCGCGAGATTAGTCGGTCCGATCCACTGAAAGTTGCAAGTGCTGCTTTCAGGACACAGACCCCGGAGGGAGGGGAGGGACCCACGAATCACCCCGCTAAGTCCTTGTTTACCCCCACAGGGACTCTAGAAAACATTTATTGAGGTGAAAAAACTTACTTAGTTCTGCTTTAAGTTAAATAAAGTTGATGTTTATTGAAGCTAAAAACAATTAAGTTTTAAAGAAAATGACACATTATTTTGAAAGGATGGATCAAATCCATCTACAAACTACTTTTACATTTGTAACAGTGCTTTCTCCCTCGAGGGTGTGTTATGAAGTGAGTTTTATTCTGAAAGGGATCCCGGCGTAGTGATGAGGAGGCTTTGGAGGAGCAGGTGAGGAAGCTGGGTGAAGACCTGCGAGACGTCAGAGATCTGTACGAAGCAGAGCAGCACAAAACACGTAGCAGCGAGGAAGAGCTGCGAACGCTGCACAGCCAGGTTCTGATGTTTGTTGCATCACTCATGTCACCTTTAACATTAAAGCCTTGATGTTGTTTTCATTTAATTTTCAAATAAATATTACTTGGTCTGCAGATGGCGCTGCTCTCTGTTGAGATCAGCTCATTCCGAGAGGAGAATGATCGCATGAGGGCGATGGCTGAAGTCCAAGAACCCAGCGAGCAGCTCCAAAGTGCAATCAGAGACAGAGATGACGCCATAGCTAAGTAGGACTGAGCATTAGATAAAAACACAAGACTTTCTCATTAATTGAACGAGTGTCCAAACTTTTGATTGTACATTCACAGATTTGCCTCCAAGCTGACAAACATCTTCAATTATTTGTTAATTCTGCCTTCATAGAAGTGGATTTATTTTGTATTGTAGGAAGAAAGCTGTGGAAATGGAGCTGGCCAAATGTAAGATAGACATCATGTCTCTGAACAGCCAGCTTCTGGACGCCATCCAGCAGAAGCTCAACCTGTCGCAGCAGCTGGAGGCTTGGCAGGTAAGTCAAAGTGTAAAAGTAATTTTAAAAATGATTGTATTTAGTGTTTTAATCATTTTAAACAGGTTCAATTCTGTGTGAAAAATGTTAATGAATATTGTTCAGACTGTTTTGAATAAATGAAAGACGAGTCTGCACACACCAAACTACTATTTTTCGGGTTAGCGTTTCAGCAATGGGTGGAAGTACATGAAGATACAGTGTTTGAACTCTCCTCCTCCTCATCGTCTGTAACTAGCAGCTCTTTCCTCTCCTTGCCCACAGTTTGCCTCCTCAGGGCTTTTTACTGTTTGGCTCTTGTGGTTTCTGATCTAGTGGCCTTTCTCAACTTCAGTACCACCCTTTCCCCCCTCGTGGTACCCCCTCTCCCTCCTGCCTTAGAGGTGAGCCCTGTGCTGTTCTATCCCTCCATTTCACCCTGCACTAACCCAGCTGTGACACAATGAGTCATTCCACATCCATGTAGATGTGACATTTCAAACTTTATTTCTAAACTGTTAATCAGTTTCTGCCTCTTCGTCCTTTCTGCAGGCTCCGTTTCACTTTTATTTGAAAGCTGAATCAGTGATCAGGTTACCTAGACGACCAGCTAACAGCCTGAATCATACCTGGTTATATTGATGCTACTGTAAAAGGCACATCCTTCTGATAACTCATGGTTTAGGTTAAAGTTTATCCCCAAAACAAAAAGAGATCAATAGGCACAAAGTAACTGAGATGAAAAAACCAACTTTGAACTCAAGATATTTAAAGTTTTGTCTCATCCACGATATTATTTGTTAAAAAACATCCATTCCTTCATTCCAGTGCTGCAACACATTTCATAAAAGCTTAATATTCAGTTTTGTGGTTGATGATAAACAGCAAGAGGTAATTAAAGTTCCTGAAATAATTAAAATGTTGTGTAACGTGAACTATTATTACTTATATGTAAGTAATTTACCTCATTTGGTATAAATAACAGTAAATATCTGTCAGGTATAATAAGAAGATGTGGCTTTTTTATTTTTGTTGACAACTAAAAATGTGAACAAAACAATATTTCTTCTCAGTAATTCCTACAAATAAATCTGGATTAGCGCTTCAAAACTCAAAGCTGTCATAGATCCCGATTAATATGTTATATATTTAAAATTATTTGTCCATTATTTGTCCAATCACAGGGTTTGATGTCCTCACATTGACGTTTCTGTCTCTGGCTTTAGGACGACATGCACAGAGTGATTGACCAGCAGCTAATGGACAAACATCAGGATGAATGGCGCTTGGCTCCCACCTCCCTGTCAAGATCTTCAAGGAATCAGTCTCCGAGACGGGCTCGCCATGTCTCTGATCGAGACAAGAGACTTTTCTCCTTTTTCAAAAAGAACTGAGTCCTGCAGGACTGGGCCAGAGCACATGGAACACAGAGACAGGCGAGGCAGGGGGTGTCACAGTCCCGGGGTAACAACACAGCCAAAGACCTCCAAACCTGTTAATGTTTGGGGGTCACTTTGCACTTTATCTGTCACGTCACACTTCTTACTGATGAATATCAAATGATCCTGACAACAGGACTTACCCACCACCACCACCACCACTCCCCCAACAGAGCGCTATTGGCGTCAAAAACATGACAGGGTCCCAAAGTTTACCTCCATAGAAGAAGGTTTCCTTGTAGTGCCTACAATCATCTATCTCTACAAACCCACTGCCAACTCTGTGGAGATGGAATACAACGTACAGTTACTGTATGCATCACAGTTATCAGGCCAAGGAGTCGGGAAAGACTAGAGGTTGTTAGGAGAGAGCTGCAGGTCAAACACACGATACCAGAAGGATCCTCATCGCTCTCCAAGTTCAGGTGGTGTAATCAGGTTTATTCATTTGTTGAGGGAAACATGAGGCGACAGCTTTTATTTACCAGAACAAAAATGCATGTCTGATGAATGTGGATCACCAAAGAAAAGTTGATTTAGTGTTGAATTAAAGAAGAAGAAAAAACCTTTTGATCATTAAACAGTCACGTAGCTCTAAAACTGTTTAATGTGACTGAAGATGTAAATTAATTTGATAATATACTTCTAGTTTTACAGTAAAAACAAAAGCCCTACATTTCTCAATATACTTCAACTACTTTAAATCCACATCTTCTACTTTAAACATCTTTTTTCTAATCTCGATGATTTTATTCTGGTAATTAAATTGAATTTAATAAACATTTTTTAGTTGGTGGATTGTTGTGACGAGGCCGTCATGATCATCTCTGACAGATGAATAAACCTTTGGGTGGATAATCTCATAAAAGCCATCTGTCTAGATGTTATTTTTCTACTGGTCATATTATATAGACATCTTTTTTTAAGAAAACTGCACTGCCCTTATTGTCCCTGTGATGTCAGCCATCTTCCTGGATCACCAGTTTTGCAGAATGTTTACGTCAGCTTGAGAAGGCGGCATAACTGTGTTGAATCCTCGTCAACTCAATAATAAGTTGAATTGCATAAATTTGTACAGCAACTCCACTAAACTTCCTGTGCAGCAGTCAACATCTGCTGGAATGCGTCTAATTGCTTCCCATAGTGAAGTTCTACCTCCATTCTCACTGCGTCGATACTTCATGAGCACTTTGGTTTCTCAGCTGGTGGGCTTCCATACGTCAGATCTTTATGATGTTCAGAGTTTCTTATTTATCTGTGTTTGAACACTAAAGCAGCTATGCAGGCGTCTCCATGTCATCTCAGCTGGTTGTTGGGAAGGATCAGTCCAAAGAATGTTTTTTAAATAGAAAAAGACGAGTCGGATGAATTTGATATATTTATAAGAAAACATACTTTTTGAATGGAAAATCTTTTTTGTAGAAAGAAATATATCTGTATATTATTTGTTGGCTGTTTCCATTTATCCTGATAGTAAACAGGAAATCCACTGGTGTGTTGGATTTTACTTGTATGTTGATTTTTTTTTCTTCCGTTGTGGCAATGAGAGAAAATCCTGAGTGTCTCTGTTTAATTCAATGAGATAAAGTATTTCACCCCAAAGAAGCAAGTAGTTCAGTACTGTCGACACATCAGGGTTTAAAAAGTAATTAAAATCTAATTAAAGGTTTAGAAACAATCATGTCATTTACTGATTACATTTCTGATGACTAAATTAGAAAACATTAGCTTATTATAGGAGAAAATATTTTTGCACGAGTAGGAATGCATCGATATCACTTTTTATAAACCGATACTTGGATCTGAGTACTTGCTGATAACGAGTACCAATGCCGATACTTCTACACAAAAGAATGTAATAACTTGTAAGTTTTATTTTCTTCTGTGATGATGGTGAAAATAAAATATTAATAAAAACGGCCACAGAACTAAAATTTCAAGTGAAAAAAATTCAAATTTTCTGTGAAATTATTGCAGAGTTTGAACATTTTAAGTATCAGTTCATGGTATCGGTTAACTAACTGATACTAGTACATTAGAATTATATCGGCCCAGATACTTGATACCAGTATCGGTGTATGCACAAGTTTTCTGTTAGTGTTTCTCAGCTGTTAGCAAACGCAATCAGAAATTCAAAAACAGCTCATAAATGTATCTGTACGGAATTTAATTCATTTTAATTTAGAAATGACATTTTGATTTATTTATTTACATAATAAAGCCATAAAACTCAGTAGAAACACAGAACAAACGAAGCATGTAAGACGTGTCAAAAGATTTATCCAGAATCAGACTGTAATTTATCTTTTATAATCTATTTATACAAAGATTTTGTTTACATGTTATTGTTGAAGTGATTGTCTGTCACACTGTTCCAGTTGTGTCTCTGCAGCTGTCTGAACGTCCTGATGCTGCAGGTCGTGTGTGTGTTGCAGACACAGACACGTCTTTGAGTGTTTTCTGCTGCTCGCCACTCAGTTGGTTGTTATTTGGGAATTTGGTGCATTTGGTTGGTTCATTGTGCTCCATGTGAGCGCTTCCATTCACTACTGACTAACACAGCACTGATTCACTCATAAAATGCTCCAAGCTATTCAAAATATTTACCATGCAATTTTATTAGGATTTATTTTTCCTTTTTTTTGTATGAATAAACATTTTACAATTCTCGAGTCTCCTGTTTGGACTGGATGTTTTCTGTAAGTGGTTTGCTGAGCGGGGAGACGATGCTGCAGCTGGAAAAGAGACCTGACAGTTTCACAAGGGCGTGTTTTAAAAAAATATGTTGTCATACTCACTGATTGATGACACTATGACACAAATACAAATATAGAAACTGCTACCTCGATACTTCATGATGATAAATCCTTGATACTTGAACGTCTCTTTGGCACCACAGTGAAGAAGTATTTGTATCATCACCATCATTCCTCAGCTTCACTAAATTACCAGCATGCCAAATATGAGCCTCCTAAAATTCCCATGAAAGTGTCATTTATCTGCATGTTCAAAAAAAAAAAAAAAACTCTTAAAAACAAAAAGTCATGCTCTAGCACCACAAAACCAAACATTTTACTGAAAGAGCATATGCATAACAAAGAGCACAAAAAGTTTGTCCTTAAAAAAAAATTTTTTTTAAAAACAGATTTTTTTTTTTACTTGTTGGGGTCAAACACAAATACATAAATACAGATCACATTTTATTTTGAAGAGTTTTCATGATACCACATGATTGAAAGCAGGATCTTACAGCCTGAGGGTGCCGTCAGCACATAACTTGTATTCTGTTTAATGTAGTGTTGCATAACTAACACTTACAAATCTCAAATAGAAGCAAGTTAAAGATGTGTGATCAAAAAATGGAACAGAACTGAATAAAGGTGATGTTTGCATAGAGAAAACATGAAACTTTGACCAGCTGACTGACTCCAGACGTGTTGGTGGAGAAACACAAATCATTAACTGATTATTACTGTGCAGCGTTTTCCTTCACAGCTGTTTGCTGATGTGACTCAGGAATGTTAGAAAAGTGACATGTCAGTTATTCTTCCATACTCTGACTGAATCGAGACCATTTTTACTTTCTTCTTACCGTACAACATCCTTTACAGAAAAACAAAAGATTTACAACTAGGGATGCACTGATACTTAAAATGTGGAAACTGCAATAAGAAATTATTTATTTTTCACTTGAAATTTTTGTTTTTTGGCCATTTATTTTACTTTTTATCTAATTCACCATCATTTGAGAAGAAAGCAGAGAAGAAAATAAAACCTGTCTTTCAATTCATTGCATTTTTTGTGTGGTAAGTATCAGCATTGGTACTTGGTATCGGCGAGTACTCTGATCCATGTATCGGTATCGTTGCATCCCTATTTACAACAGTTTTGTAACCAAATCTCAAATTACTGACAAACAAATTCAGTCATTATGTGTCAAATATTTATTCTTTTAAAATGTTTATTACTGGTTAAATTCATGTAGGGAAACTGAATAGTACATCTTTTTTTGTCCAGTGTACAGCAAACCACAGCTGGCAGGTGTGTTTTCACCGTGGCACACGAGGCATGTGGAGCACATGCTTAGTTCAGTGTGCTAATTCTGTGTGTATGTTTTATACTGAATACAAACACACATTTATTTATATACACAAACACGTAATGAAAATAAATCATAAGGTGTGAAATTTGTTACAATTTCTAGGCCCTTCAAGTTACAGAGATCTCTTGATGTGCATCAGGATCCCAAACCATCTGCCAGAACCTGCACAGAAGATAAAACTAAATCTTTCCAACATAAACTAACAGAGCAGCTCTTGCTTTCACTCCGTTTCCAATTCTCCCAATTTAAAATTAAGCACAAAAATGTCAGTAATACACAGTGTGCTGCTTCGGTGCCTCTGAAGAACCCAGGTGGACCACATAGTGAGGGGGTCCAAACATGCAGGAATCCAGTGCTGCACTTTATTCCCATTTGTTGTTGTGTTAACATCCCCACAGTCAGCCACGCTCTCTTCATGGACACCAAAAACCCTGACTATCAACACTTCTGTCTGAACAGGTAGCAGGAAACATGAAACGTTAGCAAACTGTTAAGAAAACAAGGTCAAACTAAATGAGAAACCAGCGTAGATTCATGATACTAACACAAAGGACTGCATGCTGACAAGCAAACACCACAGTCTTCTCTGGATTCCAGATCATACGAGACGCTGAGAAGTCGGTATCTACAGCTGGAGACAGCAAGTCCATCACGATGAGAGGTGCTGATATGTGGGACATGAAAGAAAAAAGATGCAGAAATACAGAGAGGGAGGGAGGGGACACTTCCTGAGGACTCAACAGGGTCCCATCAGACACTGGTTCACCCTGCTTCTTGGCCAGCTGTGGGCCACTATGGCAACAGTCTGAGATGCTCGCCTGAGCTCCTAATATATATCATTTTCTATAATATTGGCAGTATCACTGTAAAGGTTGAAAAGCAAACTGAAAGTAAGACTGCAGTGACGAGTGCAGCTCTAGGAGTGGTTCAACTGCTCACTAACAAAAACAAAAAGTCCGCTCTGACTGGCTCAGCACTACTGAATGTTAGGAGGGAGGGGGGGAGGGAAGCTTGGCAAAATACAGAAAAACATACACAAGAAGTCACCAGTTCTGTCCATTGGATTAGTTACTAAAGGTTGTCTTATCATCATCATCATCATCATAAGCCATGGGAATTCTTTTTCCATTAAATCAAAGAAAAACAAAAACTATAAGTTCATAATGTCTTGGTGTAATCCATGCTAATACAGAGGCCAGAAATGTAAAGACTGCAGAGAGGTGCTGAGACTCCACGTCAAGTCGTCCACGCACAAAACCAACATCAATCCAGGAACAGCGATCTTCTTCCTCAGCTGCAGTCGGCTTCCACTCCCAACATCTCATGTGCAGTAAATGAGAAGGAGAGATGAGATACTGATGGAAGAATATGGGGCTAGAAGTCTGAGTGTTACCATGGTCACCTGTCAGTTAATGAACACTCAGGTCAACGGCGTCTATCTGCTGACTTCCAAATAAAACTTGATCTGATTAATAATAAAAATCTGTAGATTTGTTTTTTAAGTCTTCATGATTAGTTTGTCCAAAAGAGACAATTTTCTATTTGTTTTTACTTATTTTTTAAATCTTTCACTGTATATTTATTAAATCTTTATCTGCTCTTTAATTTAAATGCTCTGAGTTCCATCGTGTGGTATATACGCGTGAAGAAAAGATTCCTCCGGCCTTCTGGGGATGAGTTTGCTAGCAGCACTTTTTCTTTCGTTTACTATTCCGAGTGAGTTTGACCACGTCGTTCTGTTGTTGCTGCTGCTGCTTGGCTTGAACCTCCTTCTTGGCTTTTAGCACCAGCTCAGTGATGCAGTTAAACATCTGCAGGAGGAAACAACATCATCAGCTGATTCACGCAAGCGAAAACTTCAGTAGACGTAGACAACTGCATTCTACAGAGAACCTTTAGGGGACTTGGCTGGAGAAACATTTTTTGGGGTTTTTCGTGCGCACCAGTTAGTAAAGTATTTGGTGAGCACGAGAAAGTATCTTGTGCACACAAGATACTAAATGGTGTATCATAGTCAATAATACTCATAATCATAATTGACTCAAACTGCGCAGGTGGTGATAAAACCCGAGTTCGAAAGGCCTGTATCTGTTTCGTCACAACTCCTTTGTTCGTTTAGCCTGACCAATCAGATCCTCCTGCATTATGTTCAAATGCAGAAGGGTCTGACACCGGAGCCCCACCCGATCACTTCAACTTTTAGGACGGACCAACTACATATCACCTTTGTTGTGCGTCATCCTGAAAACACGGAACTAGTGTTTTCCACCCAGAGCACAACATTCAACATGGCGGACTCGGCTGTGGATGAAGTGTTTACTGCTGTGTTTGCACAGTGTTTGCTTGGGGCGGTCAAATACGTGAACTGAGTGTGCACTGACACCTCGTATTTCCAAGTTTTTGACACAAACGCGACAACTGTCATTAATATTTGTCTTTTCTCCTCCATTAACCACGGCTCTGTAGCTACCATTACGGCTCTGTAGCTACCATTACGGCTC
>SSNP01000051.1:1967419-2038936 GCA_006937955.1 Pachypanchax playfairii
GTAGGGAAACTGAATAGTACATCTTTTTTTGTCCAGTGTACAGCAAACCACAGCTGGCAGGTGTGTTTTCACCGTGGCACACGAGGCATGTGGAGCACATGCTTAGTTCAGTGTGCTAATTCTGTGTGTATGTTTTATACTGAATACAAACACACATTTATTTATATACACAAACACGTAATGAAAATAAATCATAAGGTGTGAAATTTGTTACAATTTCTAGGCCCTTCAAGTTACAGAGATCTCTTGATGTGCATCAGGATCCCAAACCATCTGCCAGAACCTGCACAGAAGATAAAACTAAATCTTTCCAACATAAACTAACAGAGCAGCTCTTGCTTTCACTCCGTTTCCAATTCTCCCAATTTAAAATTAAGCACAAAAATGTCAGTAATACACAGTGTGCTGCTTCGGTGCCTCTGAAGAACCCAGGTGGACCACATAGTGAGGGGGTCCAAACATGCAGGAATCCAGTGCTGCACTTTATTCCCATTTGTTGTTGTGTTAACATCCCCACAGTCAGCCACGCTCTCTTCATGGACACCAAAAACCCTGACTATCAACACTTCTGTCTGAACAGGTAGCAGGAAACATGAAACGTTAGCAAACTGTTAAGAAAACAAGGTCAAACTAAATGAGAAACCAGCGTAGATTCATGATACTAACACAAAGGACTGCATGCTGACAAGCAAACACCACAGTCTTCTCTGGATTCCAGATCATACGAGACGCTGAGAAGTCGGTATCTACAGCTGGAGACAGCAAGTCCATCACGATGAGAGGTGCTGATATGTGGGACATGAAAGAAAAAAGATGCAGAAATACAGAGAGGGAGGGAGGGGACACTTCCTGAGGACTCAACAGGGTCCCATCAGACACTGGTTCACCCTGCTTCTTGGCCAGCTGTGGGCCACTATGGCAACAGTCTGAGATGCTCGCCTGAGCTCCTAATATATATCATTTTCTATAATATTGGCAGTATCACTGTAAAGGTTGAAAAGCAAACTGAAAGTAAGACTGCAGTGACGAGTGCAGCTCTAGGAGTGGTTCAACTGCTCACTAACAAAAACAAAAAGTCCGCTCTGACTGGCTCAGCACTACTGAATGTTAGGAGGGAGGGGGGGAGGGAAGCTTGGCAAAATACAGAAAAACATACACAAGAAGTCACCAGTTCTGTCCATTGGATTAGTTACTAAAGGTTGTCTTATCATCATCATCATCATCATAAGCCATGGGAATTCTTTTTCCATTAAATCAAAGAAAAACAAAAACTATAAGTTCATAATGTCTTGGTGTAATCCATGCTAATACAGAGGCCAGAAATGTAAAGACTGCAGAGAGGTGCTGAGACTCCACGTCAAGTCGTCCACGCACAAAACCAACATCAATCCAGGAACAGCGATCTTCTTCCTCAGCTGCAGTCGGCTTCCACTCCCAACATCTCATGTGCAGTAAATGAGAAGGAGAGATGAGATACTGATGGAAGAATATGGGGCTAGAAGTCTGAGTGTTACCATGGTCACCTGTCAGTTAATGAACACTCAGGTCAACGGCGTCTATCTGCTGACTTCCAAATAAAACTTGATCTGATTAATAATAAAAATCTGTAGATTTGTTTTTTAAGTCTTCATGATTAGTTTGTCCAAAAGAGACAATTTTCTATTTGTTTTTACTTATTTTTTAAATCTTTCACTGTATATTTATTAAATCTTTATCTGCTCTTTAATTTAAATGCTCTGAGTTCCATCGTGTGGTATATACGCGTGAAGAAAAGATTCCTCCGGCCTTCTGGGGATGAGTTTGCTAGCAGCACTTTTTCTTTCGTTTACTATTCCGAGTGAGTTTGACCACGTCGTTCTGTTGTTGCTGCTGCTGCTTGGCTTGAACCTCCTTCTTGGCTTTTAGCACCAGCTCAGTGATGCAGTTAAACATCTGCAGGAGGAAACAACATCATCAGCTGATTCACGCAAGCGAAAACTTCAGTAGACGTAGACAACTGCATTCTACAGAGAACCTTTAGGGGACTTGGCTGGAGAAACATTTTTTGGGGTTTTTCGTGCGCACCAGTTAGTAAAGTATTTGGTGAGCACGAGAAAGTATCTTGTGCACACAAGATACTAAATGGTGTATCATAGTCAATAATACTCATAATCATAATTGACTCAAACTGCGCAGGTGGTGATAAAACCCGAGTTCGAAAGGCCTGTATCTGTTTCGTCACAACTCCTTTGTTCGTTTAGCCTGACCAATCAGATCCTCCTGCATTATGTTCAAATGCAGAAGGGTCTGACACCGGAGCCCCACCCGATCACTTCAACTTTTAGGACGGACCAACTACATATCACCTTTGTTGTGCGTCATCCTGAAAACACGGAACTAGTGTTTTCCACCCAGAGCACAACATTCAACATGGCGGACTCGGCTGTGGATGAAGTGTTTACTGCTGTGTTTGCACAGTGTTTGCTTGGGGCGGTCAAATACGTGAACTGAGTGTGCACTGACACCTCGTATTTCCAAGTTTTTGACACAAACGCGACAACTGTCATTAATATTTGTCTTTTCTCCTCCATTAACCACGGCTCTGTAGCTACCATTACGGCTCTGTAGCTACCATTACGGCTCTGTAGCTACCATTACGGCTCTGTAGCTACCATTACGGCTCTGTAGCTACCATTACGGCTCCGCTTGCTAAACCTCTTGTTTTTGTTCCGCCTCGTGTGTATCTGCTTTAGCTTCACTTCTTGGTTTCTGTGATTGGTTCTCTCTCAGCTGGCTAAGCCCGCATTCGAAATTGAGAGACAGCGGTTCAGCTCCAGGCCCTCACGTCTTTGTAAAGTAATCTGTCAAAGACAAGAGTGCCTGGTTAATCAGGTAATTGTTCGTTAGTATTCATCAGCTCCAGCAGTTGAAACCACAACTGCATAAGCTGTAGCATAAGACGTAACAAACAGGAAGAGAGAACGTCTGATATTGCCATTCGCAGCGGGACAGGAAACAGTATTGTTTGCTCTAATAGGCTAGTTTGTTAGCCAATCTGAGTCCAGCAAATTCAAATAATGAATATGAACGAGCTGCTGCACGAAGCCTGACGGAACCGGCTGAATTTTAATGCAGACAGATTGAAAGGTCTGTTAATCAGTGTTTCCTGACGTTTTTTAGATATAAAATGTTTCATATTACAGGTTAATACTTAAGAAATAACCACAAAGTCCTGAAATTTGTATGAAATGGCCTCTATAAGAAAAATGTTTTCTCTATTCTAAATCTTGTTTTGCGCGTCCAGCCTGTAGTTGGTGGAATAATCTGATACTTTTAAGCTCTGAAACATTTGATTTGTTCACTTGAGTAATTTGAAACTAATCTGACAAAAGTTAGAAAAACATTTTTGAGCTTGTGCACATATTTCACATGCAAAACCAGAGACAACCACATTACCTCTTCAACATTGATATTCTCTTTCGCACTCGTTTCAAACAGACTGATTCCCATCTGCTCTGCAAACTTCTGTGCGTCAGTCGTCTCCACCACCTTCGAGTTGGGGTCGTCGTTCTTGTTTCCCACTAAAACAAAAAAAAAAACATAAAAACAAAGTCCAGCTGGTCAGATGAGGCTTCCTGGTCCGAAGGTCAGACATCTATTTGGAAAAGATGAGACGCACTCACCTAATATTCGACACACGTCGTCACAGTTCTGGTTGATTTCATGTAACCATCGTTTAACGTTGACAAACGACTCGGCACTCGTGACGTCGTAAACCACTATGACCCCGTGTGTTCCTCTGTAGTATCTGAAGATCCAAATGAAGACACAGTGAGTCTTTTTATCTAATTAATTTATTTAGAAATTCATCCTTTTATCACAGCAGCTAGAATGTATCAG
Source organism: Pachypanchax playfairii (assembly GCA_006937955.1). Taxonomy (NCBI): domain Eukaryota; kingdom Metazoa; phylum Chordata; class Actinopteri; order Cyprinodontiformes; family Aplocheilidae; genus Pachypanchax; species Pachypanchax playfairii. The sequence goes on from SSNP01000051.1 coordinate 1,971,299, forward strand.
TGTATTAAAAAATAAACATCAAATGTATCTAAAGTCCTAAAAATGGATGAATAAAGTAAAATGTAATTGAACTGAAATAAAAACAAAGATGTTTTTGACTTAAGAAAACCAAAAGTCATATTTATTATTTATCAGGATCAGAATCAAGATGCAGTTTATTGTTATTGTGTACAATGAGATTGGAGAGCATCTCCTTTCCAGCACAAACATAGAATCAATTAGAAAATAAAGGATTCAAAACAGACAACATCATGTACAGAATATAAAACACTGTGTGTAGAGGGATTTTAAGAGGAAAGTAGCAGCAGTATGTTTATATATATATTAAATAGTTCAATTAGAATGACACGTGTGAGATTTCAGGGTATCGATGGCTCTCAGGAGCAAACTGTTTTAGTCAGTTTGTCCTGATTGTAAATAGTGCTAAGTCGCCATTTTAGTTTTTACCTGCAGGTAAAAACGGGTAAATAAGAAAATAACAGCTAATAAACTAAGAAAATAGAAAAATAATCAAACCTGTTTGATGCTTAATAAAAAAAGAATTTATCAAAATTCATGATTTAAAAAAAGACATTAAATTTAAAGCAGTACTAAATAACTTTTCTGCAGCCGTGTATCAGACAGCCGTTGCACGAACCGGTGTTCTGTAGAAATATGCTACCTGTTGAGATGTGCTACCGATTCCTCCTGCACATGTGCTGTTCTACAGTCTAGACTTCAATAAACAGATTTATCTTTTATTTTTGTTTCTATATTTTTCCATAAATACATTTTATCATCCATCCATCCATTTTCTGAACCTGCTTGTCCTGTTCAGGGCTGCAGGGAGCTGGTGTCTATCTGCAGCGGTCATTGGGCGAGAGGCAGGGGACACCCTGGACAGGTCGCCAGTCCACTCACAAATAGGAGAATTTAGAGTCACTAATCAACCTCTTTCATGTTTTTGGACTGTGGGAGGAAACCAGAGTCCCCGAAGAAAACCCACACATACACAGAGAGAACATGCAAACTCCATGCAGATTTGAACCCAGGACCTTCTTGCTGCAAGGCAACAGCTCTACCAACTGCCCCACAGTGCAGCCTTACATTATCAAATAAATTCTCCCAGGACAGAAACACTAAATGTGATGTTATTTTTACTTTCTTTGCATTGTCAGAGCGACAGGCAAATGTTTGGACACACCCAGAGGAGAAGGACCCAACAATGGCTGATAAGGGCTTTTATATAGAAAATATCTGGGAAGGATCATAAAACTATACTTAAATAATTAACAAGACACACTCGCCATAAACAAGAATACTTTATAAACTTCTAATGACATCTTGTTATGAAATAAGTTGTAAATTTGTACTATGGCTGCATTTTTCTTCAGGGCAGCATAAATCAGCAGAACCCACTTCCTGCTGAGACCCGAATTCCTGAAGTTATTTAGTCTATTGTAAAGCCATCGGAGGGTCGAGAGTGTCTGATATGAAGATGAACATGTTCTTCAGTGAGTATCCACTTAGACAAGTTTCAAAACAGCAGCTTAAAGTTTGAAAAGTTATTTTGTACTGATTTAACAAGAAAAGCCCTCGAAGAGCGCAGCCCTCCACCAAACATCTCAGTCCCTTTATGTTGTCATTCACACCAACAATTAACCTGTATTTATTTACCAAACACCTGGAGCATTTATTGTGGAGTAGTCGATTTATTGTGTGATTAGTCAATTACTCACAATGACGTCGACAAACAAAATAGTCGACAATAAATTCATTGAACGTCTATGAAGCATTGTTTTTGTTTTTTATCCCGCTGCTTTCTGTCTATCTGCTCGACGCATTAAAAAGAAAGCGTCTTGTTAGCTGCTAACATTAGCAGGGAGTTGCTTTTACACGTTAAAAGGCGTGTTGGGGGTGGCGAGCGGTGCATAGAGCCTCTTGTCTTCTTCTTATAGTGCACTTCTTTATTGAATGTTTAACACGAGCATCTCTTCACTGTAAAAGAACCAAACGAGTTCAGAACTTTCTTTTTTTCTCTCTCTCCAATACAAGGATTACTGTAAAACAGGCCATAGAAACGCACTCCAATATTCAATTACCGTAACGCACTGAGTAAGAGCGCATTTCAATATTCACACTTAATATTGCAGCTTTAGCAATGGCAATTTCATTACCATGAGCAAACATATGTCATGTATTTGCTCTAACTTTACAAACGCTAATGATTTATTGTATACTGCTACGTTACAATGTTAGCAGATGTGTTAACAACAGCTATCTCACAATGATGAAGAACCCCTAAAAACATTCCTGGATCCAGACAGTGATCCAGATCCCCCAAAAATCTACTCACTTCTTCTTTGGGACATTTCTGAACTTTCCTGAAATTTTCATCACAATTAATCAATAGGTTTTTTTAGTTATCTTGCTAACAGACAAACAAACAAACCCTGGCAAAAACAAACAACAGAGAGATAAACAACTCAGTTTGGTAAAAATATGGTAAATGAATAAAAAGATGTTGAGAATGTTAATTAATAAGCAAAATTGATACATTTCAATAAATCACAGCTAAAAATAAAGACTTTATAAGTAATATTTTTAATTCATGTTAAAGGATGTTTAAGTAATATAAATAATTGCTATCCAATTAAAATAATCGATTAAACAACAGACTGTTTGGAACAGAAAGAACACGTCGTCCAGCAGGGGGAGACAAATCTACATCTTAGATCGATACAGACCTGATAAAAACTAAACAAAACTTCAATATAAATGTGTCATTTTTTTTAAGTTAACTTGATCACATTAAGTCAGTCCTCTATCTAAAAGTAACAGCAGAGTTAAGAGACAGTTTGAAATAACTGTGACTTGAGAGGAAAACAGCCATAAGAACTGACACCACAATCAACCAGTGGTCAGAACCCAGACATGAAGCTTCCTTCGAGCTGCTGCACTGCGCCAAACAAACACAAAGACGCTTTTGTCAGGTTTACTATGCATGTGTTGGTTTTTCTGCCTGGAGAGACAGTGTTGATCTGCAGTAATGGGCCACCAGGCAGCAGGGAAGGATGTGCACGTTTCTGCTCAGTGCACATGGAAAGACAACCTTAACCAGATACACACACAAACCTCACGCCATCTTCTCTCCATGAAAAATATCTGAAAGACTTTAATGTTTATCAGTCTGATCACAAGGTCATTAATGAGGTCTGACTCTGTATCACTCATAGAATATCTAACAGAAAGCATGAGAACCAAGTCTTATAAAGAGGTCCTGATTTGGGCTCGATGCTGATGACTTCCATCTCAGGTTATTCTGCCTGAGTGGTCTGAGCGGGTCAGGACCTATGATCCGTCTCCACAGTGGAACTAATTTAAGACCTAATAAGGCACCACACCACTCCACTTTAACACAATGAACAGCCTGAACAGGCCTCCTGCTCGTTATGAGGATTCCTGCAGAGAAACCGATGACAGTGCAGCTGAACTAGGACAGCCAGAGTCCTCGAGGGCCGAAGCATCAGCACTGCTGATGACTTTATTATTTCTGGAAGATCTTGATTCTTGTTGCAACAGCACTAACTGTCAAACATGCCCTTTGAGTATGTTAAGAACATCCTGTCTGTCTCAAAGTCCCAAAACATTTAACAATATATATTTTAAAAATGAAGTTAAATGCAGTTTTGGATTTAGTTCCCAAAACAGCTGAGACACTTTCTCTTTCATGAACGATGAGACATTTAAACACAGACAGGATTATTAATAATAGTGTTTTGCAATTTAACCAACTGTACATTAAAAGACTAACCAGCTCTGCACATCAGAGAAAAAAAAAAAACTGGTATCAAATACAGACTAAGCTCTGGTTGTCTGAAACACTAGCTACGTTTACATGGGCACATTTAATCGGAATAAACGCCCAATCGGAAAAAAAAAACGTCATGTAAACATGTCAATCAGAATGTTTTGATCCGATGCAGCCTGATCAGAATGAAATTTACTTCCGATCGAGAGGGGTGGTTTTGTCCGATCTTCATTCGGATAGACGTGCATGTATACACCCATTCGGAAAGAAAGGGTGAAAAAAGCCCACTGCACACGCATACAACTTCAGCGTGACGTCTTTCCGCTTTCGCAGACCCAAGTAGAAAACATAGCGGGAAGTAAACAGAAGTGGTCTGCTGGCGCAGTCATCCTGTCATCCTGCTCTCCTCTCCTGTGGCGGAGGAGCAGTAGCAATATGTATTCAGCCTCTAGTTTGGTTAATGCGACCAGTAAAAACCCAAACATAAAGGTAATCACCCGCAGAAGGTCCATATTGGGGATAACGTGAGTCAGCTCGAGCACACGATGGGGCGGGAAAGACGTGCAGAAAGGACGGAGTTTGTTTACTTTTTTTCTTCCCCTGGAAAGACAACTCGCTGTGCGCAGGCTCAACTCATTTAACCTGATCGAGTGCTTGGTGCATGTGTACTCATGGCATGATCAGATCATTTCAGTTAGTGTCCATGTAAACAGGGATTTGGGAATTCCAATCGACCAAGATTTTAATCAGATTGGGGAAATTTGGCGCATGCAAACGTAGCTAGTGAGGGACACTCTGATAAGCAACAGAGAGAAAAGCACATCAACAACAGCAGAAAGACATTAACGAGGAACCGAACAGCTCTGATGTTATAATTTACATGTTGATTATTATTCTGACAGACCGATCAGTACAATCCTGCTTTAGTGCTTTCACTGTGTAGACGGCAGTTTAAAGGTCTTGTATCATGCAAAATCAACCTTTTGGAGCTTTTAACCATGTTGTGATGTTATTTCCTTATAAAAAAACAGAGTGGTTTTTGGCTTAATTTATGCATTTTCCAGTGATCCTCCTGCATCCTGCACTCTGAGCAGCTGCTCCACTCTCTCCTGGAAAACGACTGACTGTAACATAGTGATGTAACAATGTTACACCAGGACCTGCCCGGCATGTCCGCGCTGCAAGAGTCTGAAGCAAGACACTAAGCACCACTGTTTGTAGTATTTTACTTTCTAAAAATGTCTCGGTGAAGATGAGCATTTGGTGTTAAATTTGGAGTTAAAGGAATTTATTCACCATTTTATTCAGGCAGCTCGAGTGGCAGCACTCACAAGGAAGGGCCTGAGGGAGAGATTAGATTTTAGGGAAACTGAGTGTTTTACTTCCGGTTGGAGAATAACTTGATAAGTTATATTTCAAGACAAATGAAGACTATGTAACACTAAAGGTAAGATTTTATCATATGTCTATCCCAAGTGTTGAAAGCTGTAAAATAGCAGGATACAGAGCCTTTAAATTTACAAACATTAATAACAGATTAAATTGCTGGCTAACATGAGGATACTGGACTCTGAAGGATTAGAACGTGTTGATTGTGGCTCAGAACAGTCGTCCACCAATCAGAAGGTTGGCGGTTCGATCCCAGCTTCCCCCTCCACATGTAGATGTATCCTTGGGCATGACACTGAACCCCATACAGCCCCGATTTACATTTATGAGTGTGTGAATGAGTGACAGTCACTTGTAGCGTAAAAGGATTTTGAGAGGTCAGACTAGTATATAAATACAGGTCATTTTACAGGCTGGCTGCATCCTTTATTCTCCCTCCATCACAAATCTTATGATGGTTGTTGAGTATCATGAACAGAAATTTGAATATTTCCTGGGCAGAAACCGAGTTCAGTGAATAGTTTATTGCTAGAAAATGGTAAAAATATACAACCCTGAAACTATTGTTCCATATTTGAGGTTGTCCAAACTGTTTTAAATCAGAGACATGGATGGAAGTGTAACGCTGGACAGCAGTGTGACAGATTACTAGCGTAAGTGTGCAAAAACACCCAGCTGACACCGTCATGTAGCACTGAACCATACGCCGGAGCCTCCCTCTCACGTCTGTAATTAAAACCTGCGGGGAATTCCGCCCAGTTTCACAGTAAAGCACGACTTACTCCAGTTGTTTGCAGACTGCTTCCTTATATAACATCTGCAGTGATGATCACAGAAAGACTGTCTTGGTTTGGGGTTTATTCACTGATAAAAAGTACAGCTATGAACTGGCTTACGTGGAGGTGATGGTGCGAAAGCGTTCCTGTCCTGCTGTATCCCAGATCTGTAGCTTCACCTTCTCCCCATTGATCTCCACTGTCCGGATCTTAAAATCCACTCCTATTGTGGTGATATAGCTACCTGCAAACAGCCATGTGAATACAAACAGAAGGGAGATTAAAGAACAGGAAGTAGCATGTAAAAAATATTAAATTCATCTGGATTGGGGTTGCTCACCTGAAAATGTGTTGTCTGCAAATCTTAAGAGGAGACTGCTCTTTCCCACTCCTAAAAAAACACAAACACAAGATGAGGTTTAGAATAAAACAAGTTTTGAGAAAAATAGACATATATGAACAAATGTATGTCATTTTAAAGCATTCAAACAAAACTGAGTTTCTTCAGCACACAGGTGCAACTGTGAGTCAAATTTTCCCACTTTATATTAAAGCAGCATCATATAATGATCACAGCATAACAGGGAAAGTTTAAACCCCCTGTAAAACCTGTGGGCCTAATCCTTTAGCTCCTTAACAAACGCAAAGTTATACATATTGTTAACATCAAAGTAAGTCAGGCAACACCCAACATTGTTAACCTGGTTGCTGCTATTCAATTATATGGATTTACAGAACAAACAAAAGCAGTTGGCATGGTGATGATCGATGCCATCGAGAAATGTCAACAAGGAGAATATATTCCAACGAAAAGACGCAGAACAGTTGAGTCAGATCTGCATTTTGTCTAAACAACTCCACTCCAGACAACTTTTCTGGTTTCAGCTAGAAGTTATGCCTCTGGTGCTCGGCCTTTCACTGAGTCTGTCTTTTGTGTTGTCGTCATCTAACATTTGATAGTTCACAGACTCGTGTGATCAAACAATAACCGAAGCTTCAAAGCTCAAAAGACATCACAAGGTCTAAAACATCACACCTGACCCAGAATTACTGTCCAGAGAAGTTTTTACACAAACCAAAACATTCAACACCTCATTCTGGATACTTCCTGCATGTAGGTTCTTATAAATGATGAAATTCTTGAGTCTTAACATCCTCTGCATAATAAAATGTTTGACAGAACTGTGTTACGCGTGTCAGCCCAAAACCACTCTGCAAGCAGCTGCACCACAGGAAAAAGAAAAGTCATTCTTAACCTACGTTGGGTTCAAGTGCTTTCAACTCTTCTTCTACAGCTTTAGAGGGTCGATGCATTTTCTTCCAAATAATTTTGACAGAATTTCAGACAGCTGAACTGTTACACTGTGGCTGAGGAGACACTGTAGTCTGTGTTAAGGGGTTTGCAGTGCTGCCTTGTGAGGGGACAGTGAAGCTGTATGAGGGACAGTGAAGCTGTGTGAGGGAACAGCAGCCCCAGGATTAAACTGTCAGTGAAAGCAAAGATCACTGCTCCCTCAAAAGTCTTTCAGCTGGAAGAGACTTTGATGTCGTAGACCTCCACCATGCTTCCGGCGGGATTAGCTTGACAGCTATAAGGTTTTGGCATTATTTATTAAGAAGCAGCATACTTGCCATGCACATAGTAACTTTTAAAATTAAACAGCTAACTACACCTAACAGTGTGCCACACTTCGACCAACACTGTTTTCACTTCAGTTTGTGGTGACTGGATTGATGAGAAGTAGAAGAAGTGCAACATTCCGCCACCGAGAAAAACTTCCCTGCCAGTCAGCTAAGCAATAAAATCAATTACATTATTATTTACCCAACTTTGTAGATTCATACTGACAGAACTAGACTTCATAGTGAACCACCTTAAAAACCGAAATGACTAAAGTAAAAAATTATTCAAAGCCTGAGACTCTGATGTTAGCCTAGCTTTCAGCTAATGATTATTCCGAGATGTAAACATCAGACAAAATGAGAGCAGAGGAGCCACAACAAACTGTATTTGGGTCAAATATTAAATTGTATAGTGGTACTAAATCCGATATAAGAACAAGTTTAAAAATTTTGGTGCGACAGACCTCGAAGCTGTAAAGGCTGTATCCGGCCTGACAAGCCCAGTCTGGTCACACAACCTCCGCCCTGTCACTGGCACTAAAACATGGCGGAGGTGTACATTTCACTCATCATTTTCGTGGATAAAATTTGAGTTAACACACAACAAGGGCGTTCAACCAGTATCGAACAAGATACCGCATTTACTACTCAACCTCCCCTTGTAAAAAATAATAAAAACATGGCAAGGCCCACTTCCCGTCCCACATCCCCGGCATCGTCTTACCGCTGTCACCGATGATGAGTAGCTTGAAGAGGTAATCGTAGTCCCTGGCCATGCCGGTAGCTGCTAACTAACCCCGCCTTTTTCTGCTTCTTTGCTTGGCTTTCAGTTTCACTCCCCTTGGACCGTAGAAATTCACCAGCCCCTAGATCCCCCCGTTATTAAAGAAAAGAGGTACTACACGGTGCTCGAAACAGCTGGCCCACCGGTCGGTGGCGTTTTTTCCTCGGGGTTTCGCGGTGTCAGCAATCCTCTCCCTCCGCTGCAAACAGCCGGAAACTCCGCTTCCTCCTCTGAGCTGCACCCAAGTGTGAACCGTCCTCAGTGCGCAGACTCCGGCTTGTGTACGGCGGTTCCATCATCCCAGTGATGAACAGCATTTACAGGTGGCATGATCCCGGCTGGATTCATAACACCCAACGTGTTTTATTTTATACACACTTTATTTCCAAAGTTTAGGGTCTGAGGGCAGCCAGTGACCCAAAAAGTGGATCTGCACTTTATGCAAATCAGTGCAAAGGCATGACATGCTTCAGTTTACTGTTATTATTCTCACACTGAGAACAAGCTGTTGTTCAAATGTCATAATTGTATATTTTTACAAACTGGGTTCTGCTGCTGTTACATGTTTACATTATTATATATTCGTTTGTTTTGTAATTTATATGTCCATTAATAAATATAATTATCACACATATGCTTTTAAATCAATGTTTGTGGTGTGGGTTGTGTTAAATCTGCACACCCCTCAGAAATAGGTATTGGCCCCCTGCAGCCCACCCTGTCCCTGTGCAGCTGTGGCTACAATCTAGTTTACCACAAGTTGGTGTGTGAATGAATAATGGATTAACTATAAAGTGTTAAATAGGTCTAATACATTAGTATTACACTCCAATATATTCAGCTGAAATGAAGGTTAATTACAGAGAACACTGTGGAGTTGACCTCAGTGACCTCTAGGCATTTTTAATAACATAGCATCTTAATATCTCACCCACACAATATTAAATCATTGTGTTTTATTTTGATTTTGCTTTTTTACAACAGTATTCTTGAAAACAATCACCTGTCTTCTTATAGAAAGGTGCGTTCCCCAAACACTCACACACAGTTCAAAAAGATTTAAAGACCAGATGGTGTTTCTTTACAGAGGCATCCTAAATGTTTGAAATCGTTTTGATAAAATAATTAGCAAAACACTGTCATATCAAAACAGATTTGGCATCTTCCTAATTAACTTGAGAACAGGAAAAGAACCTGCATGCCACAAGATAAAAGAAACAAGTAAGAAACTGATCTTAAAGACCATTAAAACAAGAATGAAAACAAAACAAAATGTGAAATTTGCAGCGGCATAAAGCCTCTGCAGGGTAATACATGTGTGCTAAGTATGTCTGGGGCTATCATACTGAGGATTCCTTTACAGTATCAGTCAGATTTGAGTTGGCCTCTGTGGATTTAATTTCACTGTTCAGTCCTGCTCCATCATGTTAGGATGGTGTCATCGATCTCTTCATTGGAGTCTTGAAGGCTGGCGATTTTCTTCAGCGAGCGACGGTGACATTCTGACAGCAGTTCATTACTTGCAGAGTCCAGAATGGCGGTCACACTCTGACATGCGGAAAAAAGATCAAACAATTAAATACCAGACATTTTTATTTCTAACCCCATTCAGTTGAACATGACACCTGAAGCCTCACCTGCATGATTTCCTCTCCTTGGCGGAGTCTTAGCAGGTTGACGATGGTGTGCTCGCTCTGGGCTCTGACGGTGGTGTTCTTGTCCTTGGTGTTGTCCAGCAGACTCTTCAACAGAGGTTTGATGAGGCTGGCATCCATGGGGGGCACTGAGAGGTCTCTGAATATCCACCACAGCACCCGCTCAGACACCAGTCTGATGTCACTGGACTGGTTATGAAGACACTGCAGAGACAATATTAATAACTTTAAACACATTTTGCTGCTTATAGTGTCACTATTTGGACCCAGTTGAATAAAACAAAGAGCTCCACAAAACTGTTGGTGAAGAAAGATGCAAAAATGTTTTAAGTTAAAGAGACCATTTCACACAAATTTCATGACTTTGTGGTTATTTCTGAAGTATTAACTTGTAATATGACACATTTTCTATCTAAAAAACTTTAGGAAACACTGATTAACAGACCTTTCAATCTATCTGCATCAAAATTCATCAGGCTTCGGGCTGCAAATCATTAATATTCATTATGCGAATTTGCTGGACTCTGATTGGCTAACAAACTAGCCAATGCAAGGTATACCGTTTCCTTCCCCGCTGCCATGGCAACAGGACACGTAGTCTCTTCCTGTTTGATACGTCTTTATGCTAACAGCTTTTAGCCAGCAGTATGCTAGGCGTGGTTTCAACTGCTGGAGCTGATGAATACTAACGAACAAAGGAGTTGTGATGANAAGAGACAGAACAGATACAGGTCGTTCGAACTCGGGTTTTATCACCACCTGCGTAGTTTGAGAGATAAAAACTGAAAGAGAAGTTGTTGACCTGTTTTCACACCCACTATGAAGGTAAGAACACCTGTGGAACTAAAATATTCAACAGAAACCTCAGAAAAACCTTTTTTAATGGAAGAGCCTCTTTAAGTGTTATATATTAGATCATTCATTAAACAATTTTAATGGTTAGTTTCTCATATATAAGCCATATGGTGACATCATCATCATCACTGTGGGTAAAACAACACAGTATAATGCTTTTGATTTTATCTTGAACTATTATAGTAGAACATATTTATGATTAATCCAACTATATATATTCTTTTATCAGAATCAGTTTATTTCGAGTATCATCTGTTTAATGCAAAGAATTTGTTTTGGATGAAATCCCACAGAATAAAGTATGAAAAACATAATACTGTTTGATTTAAAATATTTTATGATTCATGGGGTTTATTTTCTGCCAAAATGTTTTGAACACGTAACAGAAATGTTGGTATTTTATTTATAAAGCATTTTATTAAAAAATGCCAAAGAAAAACTGCAGAATGGACGAATGAATCATAGTCAAACAATTAATTTAAACATAATTCTGAACAAATTCTGAAACTAACAGTAAAATAAAAAAAAATGTAAGACCAGTAAAAAGAACTGGAAGAGCAAACTGAACAGATCATTGATCAGAATTCTTAGATTCATTTTTTAAAAAAGGAACTTCTTGCACACTATTACACAATGATCCTAACTAGTAAATGCTGCTTTTCTTACAAAAACCCAAAGTGAAGCTGAATCATTTCCTACTGATAAAATGCTAGAAGTCAAAAACAATAGACAAAGATAAATGTTGCTGGAGCCACTTCTCACCTTTCTACACCCATCTAAATAAAGAAAGTGGAAGTGAATATGATTATTAGATAAATGTTTCACCTCTTACCTTAACAAACTGTGTAATGAGGCGCTGCAAACCACCGCTGCCTCCCTCTGCTTGGAGAAGATGCCTCATCAGGTATCCCATAGCTCTGATCCCACTGGTGGCGATGGGAATCTGGATATGACATGAACTACAGCTTAAAGAGGCCATTTCACACAAATTTCATGTCTTTGTGGTTATTTCTGAAGAATTATCCTGTCATATAAAACATTTTATATCTAAGAAATGTTAGGAAACACTGATTAACAGACCTTTCAATCTGTCTGCGTGAAGATTCGTCAAGTTTCAGGCAGCAGCTCATTAATATTTTTAAAATTTGCTTAGATTGGCTAACAAACTAGCCTATGAGAGCAAGGTATACTGTTTCCTGCCCTGTTTGATACATCTTTATGCTAACAGCTTTTAGCCAGCAGCATGCTAGGCATGGATTCAACTGCTGGAGTTGATGAATACTAATGAGCAAAGGAGTTGTGACGAAACAAATACAGGCCGTTCAAACTCGGGTTTTATCACCACCTGCATAGTTTGAGAGATAAAAACTGAAAGAGAAGTTGTTGACCTGTTTTCACACCCACTATGAAGGTAAGAACACCTGTGGAGCTAAAATATTCAACAGAAACCTCAGAAAAACTGTTTTTAATGGAAGGGCCTCTTTAAAGTTGACTGATTTTAAAAAAATGTAGATTTTTTTCCAAGAATGTTTAAGACTTTTTTAATTCCAGAGAAGAAACACACAGTGGGTTGATTTAAAGACAACGTGCTTATCTGGTTACTTATTTTTATAATTAACTAAATCTTATAAGATAATAGTCCTTCTGTTCGCTCATCTAACGCATGCCACTTCAAATCGTACAATATTTTAACAAGGAGCACAAACTGACTATAAAGTCTGAACCATTCAGCTGAAACACCACAGACTCTGCTTCATTTGCCTTTAAAACCACAGCTAGCTTGTTGGATGACATGTTTCCCAACACAACAGTCTAAAAAAACCTCCTATGAACACTTTGAACTCACCCTGTCGGCAGTGGCGTTGGCTAAAATGGTCTCTGTTACAGTCTCACAGTAATCCTTCCCACACAGCTTCTCAGGAGCAGACTTGACAGCTATTGCCAAGGCCAAGCTACGACCATGACGCACCATCCAGTCCACGCCAGACATGTCAGCTGGGAGGAGGCAGAGACATGTTAGCTCATTCTGATGTACATAAACATGTGGACATCATAACAAGTGTTATTATAATCTTACATCATTAAACAATTAAATGAACAATATTGTTTATAAAGTGATTATTTCTATTTGTGAATAAATACAAACCCAAAACATGTTGAAGTAAAACACTCTTCAGCTCCTCGTCTGACAGGAAGGCACACAGCTCACCAACACAGCCTGCTGAGGCCATACGAGTTGCATCCTGTGTGCAAACACACACACACACACACACACACACACACACCAGACACCCAGACAGAGATGGTTCTGTGTAACTTATTCTCAAAGAGATGAAGTTTCAAAACCACCTTTTGAGAAAACCACATCCTCTGTCTGACTTCCGTTTTTCAACTGAGATCACAGAAAACTACACTCCTGTGTATTCCTCTGTGAAAGATCCTCCAAGTACTTTAACACATTTACTTATTCAAATCTTTATTTACTACAGAAACAGTCATCAATGTTTCCTCTTCAACACATTTAATCTTTTAAGAGCTGATTATTGCTCCAAAGCATCTGTTTGTCATCGTAGGATTAGTGTTACCTCATCATGCCCCAACATGCCCAACAATGTGGTGGTGATGTTCTTGAGAATAGTTGGGTCCACCTTTGATCCGGCCCCCCGGATCACAAACCTTAAGGCTTGGAGCATAGTCTCCCTGTGAAAAATGCACGAAAATCAATATAAGAAAAAAATATTCTACAACTTTCATCTAACAGGAAGTTAATTTTACATTTCTGTAATGATCTATATCAATATCCTCATCTCATAGTGAATGTAGGTCTCTATTATTTTCCACCTCTAAACTTAAATTTTGTGTATTTATTAATATTTATACACATTTATGAATGTAAAGATGCACCCACAAAAATCATACCTCAAAATATCTGGCCTGGTAGTGGGAGGTGTGCAATTATTTTTACTGGCAATTTGACGTTGCCATGGTGACAAAATTCATTAAAAACTACGCCCCTTATTGAGAATGAATGTAAAAACATACTTCATAAAAATGGACACTTGTTGACATCAATGTCCTCTGATGGACAGATGATGTAATTTAAAATAGAAAGTATTTCATTAGAATCACTCATTTGAGTTATTTTTGTACCAAAGACTTATTATTCATCAGTCAGGTCCTACAGTGCTAAATTTGCACTTTTACAAGTTTCTTCTGTTTTTGCCGTTTTTCCCCTCATGCTTAAATGTTTCAGATTTAACATCAAAGATAAAGTGAGCAGATACAAAATGCAGTTTTCAAATGAATTCATTAATTACTTTATTTAAACTGTTGAAACCAACCTGACCTTATGTGTAAAGTAACTGCCCCCATTATAAGGATAAGGTTATAAGACCTTTTCTAAAGCTATATAAAACATGGAAGAGTGAGCGCAGTAACGACTCAGACACACTAAACATCTGCAGGTCTCACTTTTCTCAGGTAAGATCAGTGTTTATGATTCAACAATAAGTGAGAGAGTAAAAACGGTCTTGCAGAGTTCCACAGTGAAAATCCCTGCTAAGAAAAGGGAACACAAAGGCTGTTGGCATATTTGCCATAAATCATAGTGATGATCCCTGAGACTTTTGGGAAAATATTCTGAATTGATGAGACAAAAGTTTTTGGAAAGTGTGCATCACACTGACACACACCAGCCCTCCTACATGAAACCTCTCCCTCCCTCAGTCTTGTCTTGATTGAAATGTTTTCATAAAGCTAAATTTGAATCTGAAGGATTGACACGAATGGGACTTGAAGTTTCTGTAAAGTGCTTTTCTGTATAAAAATTGAATTGAAAACTGCATTTTTGTATTTAATCAGTTTGTCTCAGTTTAATATAAAATGTTATTCGCTCCCCTGAAACATTAAAGTGGAACAAAACAAAAACAAAATAAATCTTTAAGAGTGAAAGTATTTTTCACAGTGTTCAACAAAACCAGTTAAATTCTTCAAACATTCCAGAACAAGAATTAAACATGTTTATACACCCACTGTCCACTGACATGTAAAGCAATGTTTGAAACTTTGGATTATTTGTTGCTGATTTCTATATATTTTAAGAGAAAAGATGCACACCTGACTCCAGAGTCCTCGGCGTTGTGGATAGCAGCGAGCTGCTCGGTGAAGAGTGGATCAACCTTAGTGTGAATGGAAACCAGCTGACCAAGAGCTTCAGCAGCTCTCAGTCTCACCGCACGGCTGGAATCCTGCAGAGCCTTCAGAAACGTGGTCTGCAGCTGAGGAAGGAAGGGCTTCAGGGCGATGCCCACCTGAGAAGGTAAATCCAGACCACCAGTTAGATGTTCAGCATGTAGTTTAACTGTATCAGTCTTTTTTCTAATAACTATGCAGTTATGAACCTTTCCCAGCAGCAAGGTCAGAGTCTCCAACAGAGCAGTCTTCACTGTCCAGACAAAGCGGTCTCCCAGAATCCGGATCAGAGGTCCAGTGATGTTGATGACAGAGGGTCGCAGGGCCTCTGAAGAGGTCAGTCTGATCACCGCTCCCAAGGCTTTAGCTGCTTCTTCCTTCTGCTCGGGGCTGCCAGTGAGGACACCTTCTCTCAGGACTGACAGGATACATGTTACACCCTGTGTAAACATACAGGGACACAGAAGCTTGTAATCCTTACAATTATTCACTACATGAATATTAATGACAAAGGATTCTATAATGTTTAAAGTATCAAGGTGACTTGAAAACATTCAGTTATGTTAAATACATTTTAATTCTTGTTTCTGAACACCAGATGATTTGCTTCATGTGGCCTGCATGTCGGTCCCCTCTCCTTCCTCCAGAGGGTTGAACTGGTTAGTGTGTCAGATGTTTTAGTCACATGACTGAAGGTGTGAATTGTTGTGGAACTGATGGGGGTCAGATTCAGTTGAAACACTAGATGTCTTTGAACAGATGTGAACATTTAGTGTTTGTTGGTGGATTCTTCATTTCCTGTGTTGTTTCATGAGTTCATGTAACAATAGTTACGGTTCTCACTGCTCTGAGCTGCATTAACAACACTCAGCTTCTGTTTAACTGTTTTTGTCCTTTGGGTAAACAAGTTCGTATCTGAGGGCGTCGCTGGCTTTAACATTCACCAGTATGCTGTGCTTAGAGAGGTTTTTCAGACACTCCTGTCATGTATGGACAGTTTTGCTCCTGTTTACTTTTTCTTCTTTGTTTTCCAGATTTCCTGGTTGATTTAATGAAGGTCCATTTTGGATCTCTGCAGGTTTGGATACTTGG
The DNA here is from genome assembly GCA_006937955.1 of Pachypanchax playfairii. Classification (NCBI taxonomy): domain Eukaryota; kingdom Metazoa; phylum Chordata; class Actinopteri; order Cyprinodontiformes; family Aplocheilidae; genus Pachypanchax; species Pachypanchax playfairii. The sequence goes on from SSNP01000051.1 coordinate 1,987,454, forward strand.
TTCCATCATGTCTCTATTTTGTCTTCTGTCTTTGTGAGAATATAATCATCCCGATAGTTTCAGGTTCTGACAACAGTTTGTGCTCCAGTAAATGGTACGAGTCCAAATTCTGCTACTGATCCGTGTGTGTGGATTTCCAACATACATGTACAGCATGTTGAGATTATAATCAGCACATCATAATCCAAGAAGGACAGTCTGCTGTTCACCACAACGTCCTGGTCCACTGATTTGGTGTTTGGTGAAAGCAACAACTTCAAAAACATTTTCATCTGGAACCAGTTGGACGTTTTTTGGTAAAAGTGATGTTTTACCAGAAGTGATGTTGTAATAATGTTGTAAATTACATTGATGCTTTTGATGAAGTTCTGAGTGGTGCTTCCTGCATCTTACAGTCCATACTGTACATGTGTGGTGAGGATAAAGTTTGTAGTAGAAAGTCTTGACAAAAAAACATTTTCCTTTTCATGTTTTTATTGATAATCAGTGATTTTCTTTCTGTAGATACGTGTTGGGTCCTTCTTATTGTTTCTTGTTGTGTTAATCTGTAGCGCTGTGCATCATACTTTGTCTGCCACGGCACTTCAACCTGGTTGATGTTTGGATTTTGGCTGAATCATTGCAACATCTTCTGGGTTTTGGGTTAATGTCATTTCCTGTATAATTGCTGCTGTGTTTGAAATGATTCTGTTGACTTAATTTCAGCCAAGCGTCAGATAAGTTCACATGTGACTTTGAATATTTTAGTACATATACAGGTATTTTAGATCATAGGCTGTTTGGCATTTTCTTTCTAAAAGACACTATTTTATTTATTTGTTGAGATAAAACTTTACAAATCAGAACTCCAATCTTTCTAGAGAGAAGAGACCTTCTCGTAGCAGTCCTTCAAAAACAGGCCATTTCGGTGTTTAAATCATTCCGGTCATGGACATTAACATTCAACATGCTGACTGAAGCCTTTAGAATCTGAGATGAAGGTTTTGATTTTGTGTCTTTGCACGGTTTGATCTCAAACTGCATCATTTATCCTGGAAAACGTCCTGGTAGATCAACTCCTGGGAAAATGATCAGCTGTCTTCAAAGAGACTCGACTGTATTTAATTAGCAGCATCACACTGCAAAGTAACTGCAGCAGCTACTGACTCTGAAGACCAGATTGTTCTGATCCGTTCAGAAAAAACGTCTGCTCAGTCGGTGGAGCAGAAACTTAAAGGGACTGAGGGCAAGATTTGTGAAAAACTACACATGCATTTCCAGTTTATTCAATGCTAATGGGTCATGAAGCATTAAAAACCCAAAATAACGAGGCCATCCGCATATATGTCTGTTGCCTTGGACACGCTGTGTGCTACATAATGCGCTGCAGTTCGACGTCCGAATTTCCCGCGCAGTTGTAGGGATGTGACGTAAATTGACGCTGCATGCGCGTTGCCGACAGCTCTTGAACAGGAAGTACATGGCCGCCGTGGACTTGGATTCAAACACTGAAGGTATACTTATGGATGTTTCTGCAGCCAGCTAACGACCTGCATCCACTCTCACCCCCCAAAAAAGTGGCACCATGAAGAAAAAAAAGACTTTATCAGCGGCATCTCGTGAGTCTAAAAAAAATATGACCGAAGCCGGGCAGGCACCCGCATAAATATTGGATATGCGTTCGCTTCATGGAGGGAACTTCAGCTGCATTTGGGAGTGAAAACGGATGCTGACATGGCTCATTTCCTTGTGACCAGGTGAGAAAACATTATAGGTCGTGTTTAGAGCCTGATACAGTATGAAAATGATGAGATCAAATCAAATAACAGAGTGGAGAGACCTGACGTGAAGTATGTTAGCCTCCCCGGTGCAGTGCTGTGAAGACGAACAGTCTGTAAAGTGTCTGTGCGCGCTCCCGTGCCGGCTTGGCTGGTGGCTGCAGTTAGCCACAGCGCCTGTCGCGGCAGCACTGAGTCAGATTTTGTAAAGCTGCCTTAAGTTCCTTTAAGTATCATGATGTTGTTTAATGTGGTAATATGACAAAGACATGAGAGAACTGATCATGTCAAAGTCATCAATGTGTTAAGAGTTCTGTTAGATAATTTCACAGAAAAACCTTTTAGACACAAACACCTGCAGCTGCTACTATAAATACTGTTTATCTTCCCTGGGCCCATTTTTGGTGTGTAGTCTCTGGTAAGAAGCTAGGTCCCCAGATTTTGGGACCCTGGGTTCAGGAGGTTAAACAGTGTGTCATTATTCATGTGTTTTTTACGTTACTTCTTCTTTCTTTCTTTTTTCCTTTCAGCCCACGTCCCCTGATGTTATAAAAACTAACATCCAAATAAAAAAAAAAAAACAGTTCTTCATTTACCTTCTTTGGCAGACAGAAACCAGGCAGATGTTGACCCTTCACATCTGCAGCTACTGATCTGATGTCTCTGTGCAGGTCATCGATAAGAGCCAACTGGCTACTTGCATCTAATTTCTAGAGAAAAAGAAAAGGCCTTCAATAAGTTCACAAGCTGCTAAAATACTGAAGCACCATATTTCATCTATACCCCAGCTGACACATTTTTGAAAGAATAAAACTACAATACTGATCAATTAAGACTAAAACAGTCTGATTTTGACATCAGCACACCTTGGTGATTGAGTTGATTGTGTCCCAGCTCTGCGACAGAACCTCTGGGTTGGAGTCATTAAGAAGACGGATGAGGCCTGACAGCAGGTTGCGAGTGTGAGCGCTGTAATCCAGCCGAGTGCGAGCAAAGTACGCGTTCAGCATGGTGACGGCTGCCTGTCTGAGGCCGGAGTCAGCTCCTCTAGTGGCTTCAAGCAGGTCATCGATTATGATCCTCTGACCAACTTCATCATCCACAGAGAGGATCACTGCTTGACAGCTGCACAGTTCCTGAACCAAACCCAGACACGTCAAATTATTTATTATGAAAGAATTACACAGCAAAGTCCTTTAAATACAAAACTACACAACTGGTAATTTAAGAAAACCATCAAAACTGAGAGTTGGACTTTACATCAGTTAAACAGTTGCAGCTCATTCAGAACTCTGCTGCTAGAGTTCTCACTAAAACCAGAAAAGTGGACCACATCAGTCCAGTTCTGAGGTCTTTACACTGGCTGCCTGTCCGTCAGAGGATAGACTTTAAAGTTCTGTTGCTGGTCTATAAAGCTCTGAATGGTTTAGGACCAAAATACATCAGTGACCTCCTGACCCAGTATGAACCTACAAGACTCCTCAGGTCTTCTGGATCTGGTCTTTTATCAGTTCCCAGAGTCAGAACCAGACATGGAGAAGCTGCTTTCAGCTTCTATGCTCCACATTCCTGGAACAAACTCCCAGAAAGCCTCAGATCAGCTGAAACACTCAGTTTATTTAAATCAAGGTTAAAGACCCACCTGTTCTCCGCTGCATTTACATAAAGTTTTATTAGAAAGTCCAAATCCACACGGTTGCTTTTAAGCTGTCCTTTGATCTAATTCTGTTTATTTAAATCATGTTTTCATTCTTTTACTTATGCTTTTGTTTCATGTAAAGCACTTTGAATTGTCCTGTACATGAATTGTGCTATACAAATAAACTTGCCTTGCCTTGCCTACATCAACTTTTAAATAGTTGTGCTTTGTGTTTACTTCTCTTTTAGACTGATTGATTTAAGAACACTGCCTCTAAAATTCAATTTGTTCACCTGTTCTCTACTAAACGAAGGATGAAGATGGAAAATAAACAGCTGGAACACAACACAGAGGCAGTTTAGCAGCTGATTGGTTTTACCTGAGCCTCTTCATCTGTTCCCAGCTTTCCTTTCAGGGAGGAGAGCAGGGCTGGTAGGATGACACCGAGGTGGCGGGTCAGAGCATCTCCAGCCACAGCAGAGAGAAAGGCCAGTACTCGAGTGTTCACAGGAGGAGCAGTCAGCTGGAACCACCACAGAGAAAATTCACTTCAATCACACCGTGAAACTCAATCAAGACTTCAGATAGAAAAAAATCAGACTGGTGTTTTTACCTTTGGGACCAAATACGGAAGCACAGAACGACTCTTCACTGCCATGACCTGTTTTAGACCATCTAAAGCAAACTCAGCAGTCTCCTCATCATCCTGGAAAAACACATGGAGAATGTTTTATAAGAAGAATATAAATTATTTTCAAATTTTTGGTATTTGGTCTCTCTCTCACCAGCTGTTTGAGCAGAGTAGGCAGGATATCATCCAGCGCCTGGTGGCCGATGGTTGCATGGAGCTGCTCAAAGGTTTTGGCTGCAGCCTCTCTGACCTCCTCCAGCGGGTCACAGAGCGCTCTCCTCACGGTTGGCACCAACGACTCAGAGAAGACAAGCACCTATAACCAAGTTAACATCCTTATTCATTTTAATACAACTCTCAGGCATTTGGTCTGAGCTAGAAATGATTTTAAACGGGTTTCTAACACAAGCCTCACACGTGAAACAACATGAAGAGTAAGTGCAGCGTTTCTCTTGTTGTGGCGTGAGTCAACAATAAACTGGCGCGTGTCTTTTTGACTCACCGCATCTTTGCTGGTGGACTTCATAATCTCGCTCAGACCGATGCACACACCCTGCCTCTCATCACTCTTATCGGAGCGTAGCCCCTCCTCCAGGATGGGAATAATCTCAGGGAGAATCTTCTCTCCCAGCTTCCTCACCAGATCACCAAGTGTCCGAGCAGCAATCTGAAACCGAGCTAACACAGTAAGAGGCTTCTTCTGGACAACAGAGACAACCATCAAGCTGTAATCATAAAAACAGAGTGTTTTCCAAGAACAGCTGGAGTGATACCGTTCTCTTGTCGGGGCAAGTAGATGCCAGGAAGCCCAGCAGGAGGCTGAAGAGGGTTGGGAGGATCTCCCGTAGAGTTCTGGGGGTGTTGGATACAACGATCTTCCACACGTGAAGGGAAGCCTGCCGAACCACCAGCTGGGTGTCCGAGCGACCCATGTAGAGTCCTGAGAGCACACGGTTACGACGTTCAGCTCCCAGAGCAGAGATAATAGCCTGGAAATGGAGAAGATCAAACCTCAGAAATGTGGAAAACTTTTCCCCAAAACAAACAAAAATAACTTTTGAGATGAAAACATAGAAATGATCAGACGACTCTGCACCGATCCTCCCTGAAGAAAGGGTTTCATACTTTATTGGATGCAGCAGTGCCAAAGTTGTCATCCTCTGAGGCCGTTTCAGTAGTCATCTTTCCTGTTACTCCAGAGATATGGAACAGCAGGTCTCCAAGCAGCTGTACAGAGCTGAACCTAGAAACCAACAAAGCCCAGTCCAATGTTAGTCAATGGATTAATTAGTGCTGTCATGAGATTAAAAATTGGATTAGATTAATTAATCTAATTAATCTTATTTTTAATCTCATTTAATAATAGCTAAGAAAAACACTATTGTTATCCATGGTTCCGTCGGGACGTTTTTGAAAAGCAAATTTTCCATTCATGGGACCGACAACTCTCATATGCTCCTCCATTGTCACTTCTCCACTCTGCAACTAACCGCTTTTGCTCACCTTATCGTCACTGGAAGTCAATCAGCAGCCAATAGATGTCCACCTAAGAGTGTTAATCCAGGGCTTAATTTGAGCCGGAACAAGATCCGGGAACTGTCTTATTTTGAAAGGGTGTGTTCGGGTTCTTGTTTCTAGGATCCGTTAACGGCGCCAGTTGGGATAAATAACAGCGGCATCAAAATACCAAAAAGGCAGTAGAACTTACTTCTTCTGGGTTTATCATCACTTTCTCTAGCCCTGCTTGACAATTTACACCCGCTGTGCGCCGGTCTGGTCCAACGGTTGTGTATGTGTGTGCGTTCATACATGTCTGTGTGTGCGTTCCGGTATCATAGTGCTATTTATCCGGTAACTTTTGATTTACAAATTAAGCACTGGATTAATCCCTTTGTACAACTCCAGCACAAGAAGCCGAAATACTAAAAAAGGATTTTATTTAAAAGCAACTCAAAAGCAGAAACTGTAAACATAGATTAAAAATTAGATTAATGCGGAATACAAACGCACCAAATATGGCTGTTATTAATTAATTGCAACTAACGGGATAATTTGACACCCCTAGGCTTAATTAACTGCTAACATGTTACTATGTATCCCAACCTGACCTGATTCTCCACAGATCATCAAACAGTCCTTGTTCAAGCTCAGGAAGCAGCAGTGCAATGGCGGTCTCAGCATACATGCTGATGATTCGCTGGCCGGCTCGAAGTGCCGTGTCTCTTACATACTCGTTTTCATCAGCTAGAGCCTGAAAGAACAAAGAATTATTACTGAACTACAGTCACAGAATCTCCACACTGATACATGATACAGCTAGCATGGTGACAGGAGAATATAAATAAACTTATTTTACCTAAAGGATCTTTTCATATAATTATTATGTGGCAAAATAGGCAGTACCTTGAGAATACAGGGGATGATGGGTCCAACATAGGGAGTAAATTTATCTCCGAAGGTGAGAGGCAAGTAGATAAACATCATGATGTAGCCATCTCTGACGTGGGACGCGATGTCCACTTTACTAGCAGTTTGAACTACATCTGGCATCAGCTTGTCCAGCTTCTCAACTCCCAGTCCAGCCATCACTTCAGCCAGACCTGTGAAGACATCACAATCATTCAATGACTAGTTCAATGATGAGAGGCACAGAGGATGGAGAAGAACTGACCTTGTGCAGCTCCGGAGCGGTCTACAGAGCTTTGCTCAGACGCCAATGTCTCCATGAGCCATGGCAGCAGGTCGTCAAAGCAGGACTCACCCATTCCCTTCACCATGGCACCCAGAGCTTTGGCTGAGACTGTACGGACCTGGACGAGTTGGTAAATCTTTAATTTTACAAAAATGCATCAACACATCAGAATTGTAATGTTGTTTATCTGTTTATCAAACCTCCGGCACTGGATCCAACAGAGAGGTCTTCAGTCCAGGAATAACACTCGGCAAGTAGGGAGACAAATCCTGTAAACAAAACATGTTGAAAATATTACAAACATCCTCTGAATTAGCCTGACGGGGGAAAAACAGTTAAACTATATACCTTCTGGTCAGTGAGAGAGTACATGTTGCCAATAATCTGTGCAGCCATCTTGCGAGTGTCAGTCGAGCGATCCTGGAAAGCTCTTTGGACGATGGGCATGATGAGGGCCAGGGAAGGGGCATCGATGAAGTGCACAAACTTGGTGTCCAGCAACGTCTGCAGGCACGTCTGGGTTTTTCTAGACGGATCCGTGAGGGCATCCAAAAGGATGGGGGTGATGGCTGGGCACAAGATAAGTACAGGTGTAAAAGTGGATTCTTAAAGTTTAAAAGACGGACAGGAACTATTTCTCTGGTTGAACAGGCTCATAAATTCAAGCTACTTACCCAAAATTTCAGGGTTGCGAATGACGGAGCCAATCTGTCGTAGGGCTTGCTGGCCAGCCTTCTGCACCTTCACATGAGAGTCAGTCAGCACCTCTGTCAGCTTGGGTACAATGCTGGGCAAGCAGGAGGACAACTGCTTGGGTGCACAGTAAGCCATGGCACCCAACAACTCCACAGAACCTGGAACCAAGACAGAGGTGAGTCATAAGGAGACACTGTAGACATGAAAACCCAGTGAGAGGAAAATATATTTTATATAAAACTAAAGAACAGAAAATTAAATGTTTTACGCTTGTTGCAAAAACTACTAACCAGATAAGCAAATAATGATCTGGTTGGAAATTTCACGTGGTTCTTACCTGCTTTGGTTCTCCATGATTCCTCCTCCAGGGCCACGAGCAGGGAGGGGAGAACCAGCTTGACTCCATGAGCACTCAGGTTCCTCATCACAGCTTTGGCACAGTCATCTGCAGCCTGGAGCGTGAGGACCAAGACAAAGGACTATATGAACATTTTAAACCGTAATGTTTTAATAATTTATGATCACACGTTGCATCAACTCAGCGATATTAACACTGGTTTGTACAGAAAGACTGTTTTAGCAGAACATGATTCAAACACTAGAAACAAGCAAATACTGTTTAATCTCAAACCCATAAATGTTACAACTATAAAGATATTAACTCAATTTATAAAATAGTCAATAGAAAAACAACAGTCCTTCTTTTCAGTCTATATTTAGCATGTTTGCAATGAGAAATCTGTTCAAAAATAAGAATCGTCTGACTTCAGCATTGATCTGAAAACATCCACTTTAATGTTCTGCTCATCTCCATTTGTCAGATCCTTCGCTGTGGTTAAAAATAGCCATGAACTCGAGTCAGAACCTGAAATGTATTTACTAACTGAGTCCCCTGCTGTTCACTCACCTCTCTGACATACTGGTTTCCATCTCCAAAACAGAGCAGAAGGTGTGGCAGTACATGGACCACATAGGGCTCAAACAGCTTCCCCAACATGTTACACAGCATCTCAAAGGCAAACAGGGCTCCTGCAAGAACACAAAGCTGCTCAGCACCATTCAGTCCAGCACCATGGCTTGTGCAGGGTTTGTACAGGATTTTCATTTCAGCACCCATCTTAACAGAAATGAGCGTAAACATTATCTGTTCCATGTAGTTCTGCAGCCATGTGCGATCTAAGGCTGTGGCATGGTGCCTGTTTAAGTTCAGTACAAAGTAGTTATCAGCTCTTTTGTAATGTTTCAATCTTCACTGACCTTCCCTCCGTCTGAAGTTTTTCTTGTCCTGAATGGCCTCAGTTAGCATGTTCATGATGTCCTGCTGTTTGAGTGCCAGGATCCCGAGACCTTTCACCAGTCCAGCCAGGCCGTACGCTGCTCCCTTCCGCTCGGCATATTTATCACTCTCCAGCAGCAGCTGCAGCAGGTTTTGTACAATTCCTGCAGCGTCTTCCTTGATGGCCGGCACTAACGGAGGCAAGCAGCCGGCCACTGACTCCTGGACCTAGTGTTGGAGAAAAAAACATTGCAAAAAGGTGTCAATCAACAAGGTATGAAAAAATTGTTGAGAAGCAAAATGAATCATTTACCTGTTGTGACGGAGTAGAAAGTGCAGTTATAAGCTTGGCCATGATTGGTTTGACCTTCGGGTCATTTTTGTCCAGATGTTTGGCCAAAGATCCCATGAGGATAACAACACTCTGACGAACAGAGTCATAGCTGGCATCCTGCGGGGCGTTCTTCAGAAACTCCTCAAACACCGGCAGCAGGGAGCTCACGTTGTCCTGACGCAAACAGCATTGACGTTAGCTAAAAGTGCACCATAAACACAGATGCTGAAACAAAGAGTGATGCATACCTTTCCATGTGTATTAAGGGCTGAGAGCGCAGCATCCAGCATGCAGCGCCGCACCTCAGTGTGGCGATCGTTAAGCGCGTTAGGGACAAAGAAATGGAAGAGAGGGGTGACCTGAGATTCATCCAGGTACTGTGACAGCTTGTTCAGCGCCAGAGCAATGCCACACCTGATAAAATACATTTATAAAATGGAGTATCAGTTCACAGGGCAACAACAAACTGCTAGCACACACAGAAGAATGAAACAATCAGAACGTTTACCTGGCCTCCCACTGGTCAGGTGGAGCTTCAGAGATCACTCTGCCAAGAGCATCCAGTACAGGTGGTGGTCTCTTTACAAGTAAAAGATATATAGTTTTATTTTTGAGCATGTTAAGATTCATTCAGCAGTAAGAATCCATTTTTAACAAGTCTTACATATAGTTTCTGATGGTAGAGCTCAGTGAGCTGGCCTAGCACTGAGGCAGACTGATCTCTGTACTGAGACACGGCACTCGACAGAGCTTCTGCTGCAGCAGAGCGAATGGCCTCCTCATGGTGAGTGATGTCTCCAATCAGAAGAGAGCAAAGCTCAGGGACCAACTCCAGATCCAGAGACTCCCACAGTCTGATGAGAACAAGAAATGAGTGATAATCTAGTCAATTTACAACCCCCTTCAACTTCACAGTGTAAAAATTATATATACTAGGACAAATAAATAAATACTCTCCGTATTACATACTTTTCAGCCAAGGTACGTGCTTCCTCCTCCACATCAAACCTGGCAACCCAAAGCCTGCGCAGCAGATTCATCCCGCTGGCCTCAGTGCTGTCTGTCGGCAGAGCAAACTCCATCTCCAACAAGCCCTGAGCACATTTACATCAGGGTTTCAATATGTAAGCAGACAATATTTACTTGTTTTGAAGAAATGGCTGTTTCTAAATGGTAGTGCACACACATTCAGTTTTAATTCATGATTAAATCACAGTGTAGAAACAAAGTGAACGCACTCAGACCACAGACCTCAGTCAAGCAGCTTCTTTCACCTTATAGGGTAATTTACACATAAAACTAATTCATTTTATTAATATTATTGGATTCAACAACCATAAAAACATACACTCAATAGTTATTCATGGAAATTATATTTCCATAATTGGTCTTTATTCTATTTCCAACCAAAAAAACTTTGGCAGAGATAATTACTATAGATGTGATGGAATTCCTCATCTCTTTAATATTTTTTGAAATAACAAGCATCAATAATAAATGCATTAAAGCTCACCCTGAGAGCTGCATCCCGGACAGAGAAGCAGGGTGAAAGCAGAGAATTGAGCAGGACGTCGATCTCTGGCTGTTCAGCTACAGCACAGCCGTCTCCTCCTCCTGCGCTTGTGCACAGCGCTGTCAGGCACTGAGCAGCCAGCACCTGGAAACAAGAGGGAAAAATCCATGTCTACTGACTCTCATCTTGGTGTAACAGATTATATCAGGAGAGGGAATAAAATAAAACAAAGAAACATCCTAAAGAAGAGTAAGTTGTATAGATTTTCTGTTAAATGATCTACTGTTTACCTGGAGTCTGGGAGTGGATGTAGAAATGACTCTGGTCAGTAACAGCAGCATGCTGACGCGCGGCAGCAGTTCAGGCCCATTCTAAAAAAAAAAAAAGAAACGCAACAGAACCAACATGTTTTTAAGGAAGTCGGTCTACTTCCAGTGCTTCCACTTTTATTAACAGGTCACTGATAAGACTAAAGTCAGCAGTGAGAATGACTGGGACACGTGAGTTGTTTGTTTCTGACCTCATCAATTGTAAAATCATCGCTTTCTTCACTAGCTCGCAGCTGGGCGTGCACGTTGATGACTTGCAGTGCTCTGGTCATCACGTTCTCCATCTCCTCTGTGCTGCCTGAAGACTCCCTGAGTGTCGCGTTGAGGAGAGGGAAGCAGAAGGAGAACGCTGGGGCCGATAATGGAGCCACAACTAATGGATAATTAAAGAGACATATCTATTGTCTTTGTCACATAATTGAATTTACTTGACAGACTTATTTTATTTTGTCTTCTCTACTTTCCACACGACAAAAAAAAAAAAAAGAATTTCCCAGCTGTGTTTTCAGTTTTAAAGGAAGAGATGAAGGAAGTGATGCTTTTCAAAATCTAAAAAGACTGAAAGATGGCAGCCGAGAACTGACAGCTATAATCAGTTAACTGAACTCAAACTATTAAAAACACAAAATCAGAACAGGATGATTCGTATTTTCAAATCTAATCCTCTAAAAATAAATGCTGCAGTGATATTTGTAAAACACACTGTTAAAAGTGGAATATGGAACATTTTCATTAAAAGCAATATTTATAACAAAATAATGCCTCCACAGGGTGTTTAGAGGGTTGTGGAATGAAAATACAGCATTTTCTTTAAAAATTATATTTGAAGTAAAATATTATAAAATATTAATTTTGACGGGCACAACGTTGGCATTTTGTTTACATCTACCAGCCAATAGCTGGCAGAGCAGCAGGTACCATTTTGGGTTGCCTAATACCGTAAATAATCCAGCACAGTGAGGCTGGTACTGTGGAGTCTGCAGGTCAAGCAGCTGGAAGCACCGGGGACATGTGGTGTTTTTTGACCTTATTGGCTTGCCATATGGGATTTCCTGACATGTGACTAGAAGGGTACTGTGTGAAAAAGTCTTTATTAGCAGCTCACGCTAACACGGAGCTGCAGGTGGCTGAAGTGGGGGACCTCCAGGCTACGGGTTCAGCTGGAGGACGCCTCAGAGGATGGTGTAGGTTGGTTGGGAAGGCATGCAGGATGACGTGAGGAGGACGGAGGATGTAGGTACGTTTTGGTTTGCTCGAGAACAGCCGGGGCAGCTACGTGAGATTTTTGCCATGGACTGAATCGATGACTGAGCTACAGGTAGGAGTCTTCAATTATCAGAGTCAGTGTGATCAGCAGGGCTGGAGAGCATGATTAGTGAGCTAAACATGTGATATTATGTTGTCCTTCTCTGAGAGGACTGGGAATTAGAGTATTCTAATATTCCACCTTTAAATCGGACTTTGTCCAGTCTTACCCTCTTTCTGTGGGACACTGTGGTTATGTAACAGCAGTACAGTACGGTGAACTGCTGTGTCCAGGTCCTCCTGTCCCCAAGCTGGGTCAAGATCACATTCAGGCTTAAGTAACCTTAAAGTCACATGACCCACAAGAGAAGCTGGGAGGGGAACAAAAAAACAGTTTTTACAGAGAAGAGTGATTACAGCTACAGAACAAGACTTGAACAGACCATGTACCCAGATAGTGAAGGTGTTTGGGAATGAGACACATTCCGATGTCCAGAAAGATTTGCTGGATGCGAGGAGCAGCTAGAGGGGAGCTGAGCAGGGGGATGAGGACTTGGAGTACAGCAGGGAGCTCCCTGGTGATCTCAGATGGTCTCACTCTCAGAGTGGCCTCGAGCAAACCCACTACACTCTGTAGCTCCATGTCCATCTGCACAGAGCAGGAGGCTCATCAGAGGAATATTAACTACAGGGAATTCAGTTTTACAGACCAGATCTTTGTTAACTTGATCCTTTACCTTGAGAAGTCTCTTGCGAACAGTCGACTCTTTTTCTAACTGGATTTGAATCATTTCCTTCTGTTTGCTGGTTAACTGCACTTCCTCTTTGATCCCTTTTTTCTTCTTCAATTCCTGCAAAATAAAAACAACAAAATAAGAAATACAAAATGCATTTCCTAAAAGTGATAGAAACTCAGTGATACTGAAGTCTTTCTACCTCCTGTAACTCCAGTTCAATGATCTGTTCCTTGTAAGAATAGGCTTTATTTTCTCTCTTCATATTGACTTTTTTGGTATTTTCCTTCTGGGCACTGCAGAGATGAAACACACAAAATAAATACAAATAAATCAAAGATGAAGTACTGGAGCATATAGATCCCAGACATGCTGTAGGTAAAGCTGTGTGTTACCTCTGGATGATGCTGTTATCGTACAGCTCTCCATCTGGAGTCAGCATGATGTTGTACTCTTCCCTGGTGACCTGAAGCAGTGCAGGCTGGGAAAGCCCTTCGATAACATGGCTGATCACTCGTGGCAACAGTTTGTTGGGGGAGAGGGCAGAAAGGGCGCCAACTGCATTTTTCACCGCCTGCCACGAGAAAACATAAATATCCTGGACTTTTTTCTGGCATTTAGAATGTTAATAAAATGTTTTAATTGATTTATTTAATTAAAGATGCAGATATGAAGGAATTTTCAGAGAAAGAAATAATAATTCTAGTGTGAGAAATAAGCTTCATTAACATTACAACGTGAGGGGATTACAGATATTACCAGACCTGGTTGTCAGTGTTGACCTCCAGCAAACGTGGAAGAATAGCTTCAAGATTATTTTCAATAAATTCTCCAGCTTTTATGTTCATTGATGAAAGCAGAACAGGCCACAAGCCAGAACGAGCTTTAACTGGAAAACAGATGCACACGAGACCAACATTAATATCTTATTCCTTTGAAGTTAATGTACAGATCTCTAAAATTCCTGACCTATAGATGGATGATGAGTGATGATGAGCGTCTCCATGGCCAAATTCTCAGCTTCGGCTGGATCGCCCCACTGGCTGGCAGTGGAGCAAACAACACACAGAGCGTCCAGCAGGACACGAGGGGGGACGTAGCTACGACCCAGTTCTGTTAGCTCTCCTGACTCTGACACCAGAACATCCTGAGGCAAAACCTGAGTTTACAACAAATTAAATCATTCAAGATTTTTACTTTGAACTTGTGGCATTATAAATAAATCATACATGTAAAAATGAAATACATAAAGTTTGTACTTTGTGTTTGTTGATAACCATTTGGAGTTCTTTCAGAAGGCTGTGGGCCAGACCGGACCCCCCCAGGGAGGAAAGCAGTTTCCTCACAGTCTGCTGTGCCCTCTTCCTCACACGCCAGCTCCGAGACAACAGAACTGCAACTACGGCATGATGATACATCCTAAGGAACAGAATCAGACTGTGTTAGAGCAGTCATGAGCAATATGTTAAACTCATCAGCAAAGAATTTTTGTTAGATTTCTAGTACACTGGAAATGTTATATAGAAACAAGATGCTCAAATGACTAATAATTAAATTATTTGTCACATTTTTACTTCAACTTGATTTTTTACTGCAATTAAAAAAGAAATTCATGATAGTGCAAATCCCAAACTGAACCTAAACCCCTCACCAAGTCCCTGAACCTGCTTCTTAGTATGGATCCTGGTGTATTAATTTTTGGACCGACAGGTAAAAGGCAAGGCAAGTTTATTTGTATAGCACAATTCATGTACAGGACAATTCAAAGTGCTTTACATGAAACAAAAGCATAAGTAAAAGAATGAAAACATGATTTAAATAAACAGAATTAGAACAAAGGACAGCTTAAAAGCAACCGTGTGGATTTGGACTTTCTAATAAAACTTTATGTAAATGCAGCGGAGAACAGGTGGGTCTTTAACCTTGATTTAAATAAACTGAGTGTTTCAGCTGATCTGGGGCTTTCTGGGAGTTTGTTCCAGAAATGTGGAGCATAGAAGCTGAAAGCAGCTTCTCCATGTCTGGTTCTGACTCTGGGAACTGATAAAAGACCAGATCCAGAAGACCTGAGGAGTCTTGTAGGTTCATACTGGGTCAGGAGGTCACTGATGTATTTTGGTCCTAAACCATTCAGAGCTTTATAGACCAGCAACAGAACTTTAAAGTCTATCCTCTGACGGACAGGCAGCCAGTGTAAAGACCTCAGAACTGGACTGATGTGGTCCACTTTTCTGGTTTTAGTGAGAACTCTAGCAGCAGAGTTCTGAATGAGCTGCAACTGTTTAACTGATTTTTTAGGAAGACCAGTAAAGATGCTGTTACAATAATCAAGCCGACTGAAGATGAATGCATGGACTAGTTTTTCCAGGTTTTGTTGGGACATTAAATCTTTTATCCTAGAGATGTTCTTCAGGTGATAATAGGCTGATTTAGAGATTGCCTTAATGTGTTTTTCAAAGTTTAGGTCTGAGTCCATCACTACACCCAGATTTCTGGCCTGGTTGGTGGTTTTTAGGTGTATTGACTGAAGCTCTGTGGTGACCTGCAGTCGTTTCTCTTTGGCTCCAAAAACAATCACCTCAGTTTTATTTTTGTTCAGCTGAAGGAAGTTGAGGCACATCCAGTCATTAATCTCCTCAACGCATTTACTGAGAGCCAGTACAGGACCTCGGTCTCCTGGTGACATTGTGATATATAGCTGTGTGTCATCGGCGTAGCTATGGTAACTAACATTATTGCTCTTTATGACCTGGGCCAGTGGGAGCATGTAGATGTTAAACAGAAGAGGCCCCAGGATGGAACCCTGAAAAGAAAGACTCACTGTGATTTGCTGGTGTTCAGTCTGTGTGCATGATCCAAAAACAGTCTTTCACAGAGCAGCAGCACTGTGAGCAAAGCTGTAGACACAGTGATCATCATTTAACATCTTGTCAGGACTCGTACTGATAAAGCTGTACAGATTAAACATGGTCTGTCTTACTCTCTTCGCTGCACTGGGAGAGGAACTTCTCTGTAGTGAATAACGGCTTCTTCTCATCAAATAACAGGTTCCAAAAGCTGGTGAATTTACTCTCTACAAAGATCAAAACAGACCACAAAACATTATTTTTTTGTCCCAACTGACTGTAGGGTCCATAAATGAATGATGACTTACCCGTTTGAGTCTCCAGAAGAGCCAGTCGGCTCAAAAGAACAGAAGCTGCCACGCCCTCAGCAAGCAGAGCATGCTGGGAATTCTGTGCAGCAGCTTTTTCAACTGTTGAGATGAGTACTGGAATGAAGTCTGAAGCTTGGCCTAAAGTATCACCTGTGAAGAGAGTGTTTACAGGTCTGATGTAGTTGACAGGTCTGACAGAGTAACTCTCTGTGGGGCTTACCTTTGAAGGCTCCCAGCATGGCCTGAAGGTAGGCATGTCGAACCAGAGAGGTAGAGGTCTTGAGAGTAAAGGCTTTCTTCAACCAGTCCAGCAACGGAACAGGAACCTCCACCGTCAGGCGACTGGTCCACTTAGACAGCGCAGACACTGCGTGCACCAAGGTGCCCTCATGAACTACAAACAAAGGGCAGTTAGTCTGAGATTGAAACATTTCCAGCACCACACTAGGAGCTCAACGGGAGTTCTACCTTCTTGTTGTAAATAAGGGATGAACATCACGGCGACCTCAGAGCTGAGAGTCTGGCTGGAGGTTCCTGACAGGGCATGATGGCTGCAGCTGGCGATCCCTTTGATGGATGGATTGTAAAAAATAACCCTCAATCAATAATCTTCTCAATCAGGATTATGAAATGCATCTGAAAAACCTCTCACCTGATAACACACTCATTTTTTGGGCAACAACTGTGAGCTTCCCCTCCGACCCTGCAGGTGGAAGAATAATGCTTCAGCCTAGTAAATCCAAACAAGATTCAGAAAATACTCCATTCAGGTTGGAAAATAATTTGCTCACCTCCGAGGATCTTAAAAAGATGTGTAACGATTTCCTGCACAACAGTGGGGTCACTACACTGCTGGGCCAGGTTCTGCATGGCCTGAACCGCTTCCTCCATCAGCTGGGAATTATTAGCCTTCAGTTGGCCTGACACACAAAGGGGACATTGTCTTGCTTTACTAAACAATTCCCAAGCAGAGCATATGATTTAAACACATACAGAACCAGATCAAATCAGCTGGGAGTCGTTAAGGTCTCACTTGCTATGGCCTTTCCGATATCCATGGCATACTGACTGAGATCCAGAGTTACAGCAGACAGCAGGTGGGAAACGGCTGCAGGACATTAAGATTCTACAGTTAATAAAGAGGATGTTTAAACAGATGAGATTAAACAATATTTAGCAGCAGAAAGTGTCTCACTCTGCATGGCGTTCTCTGGACTGCGGAGCATGGTCTTCTGCATGGCAGGCAGCAGCAGCTCCTTAAAATCCGAGTGGGTTATGCGACGCAGTAACGAGCCACTTTTGTCCAAAATGTGCCGCTGTGGTTTCGTCTTGCTCATAAGGACTGATTTTATGTAAAGGTCCAGCATGGCACTCTGAAGAAAAGCAAACACACAGTTCCTTACTCAGGCAAAGTTTCCTGATCTGAAACAAAATGACAACATAGGAAATATTAAATTAACTCACCTTGTGTTTCTCTATTGTTGATTTGTCTTTCTGAGCTGTGCAGAAGTCCAAACACACTCCCAGCATGGCCAGAGTGGTAGGGCTCTGATCCAGAGTCAGCAGAGTGCTGATGTAATGATCTACCAGTCCAGGCTTCTGATACAAAAAAACAAAAAACAACAGCATGTAATAAGATAACATCTTTAACATCAGTCCCAGTTTGGAGACGGTCCCCATTCTGTGGACGACTTCCTGCATGGTGCTGGTCCCTAAACGATGCACCCTTTGGAGGCGAACCACTTCAGACTCATTGCCCTGACTTCAAATATGATGAAAACCATGGAGGGGATCACACTTGAGCACCAGTACCCACTAGTCAGGAGGAACTTCTTTGAGACTTTCAACACAATCCAGCTTTCAGTTCTGAGGGGGAAGCAGGAGGGAGTGGGGGTGGACCATCAGTTGTCTTGTAGATTAACTACCTCACAAGCAGACCCCAGTTTGTGAGGGTCTGGGACTATGTGTCTGAGGTGGTAGTCTGCAGCACTGGGGCTACACAAGGAACAGTACTCGCCCCTTTCCTCTTCACCCTCCAGAAGTTCTCAGATGACTTAAGAAAAGCGTTATACAAGTACACGCCATTTACCATTTACACACCCCTGTACATATCTCTGTGCATCTAGTATATTTTTTTTGACGTATTACATTTATAAGGATATTTTTGTGTACATAGATTTCTAAATTACATGTTGTTCTTCTATATTTCTTTTGTTATACAGTGGGGCAAAAAAGTATTTAGTCAGCCACCAATTGTGTAAGTTCTCCCACTTAAAAAGGCCTGTAATTTTCATCATAGGTATACCTCAACTATGAGAGACAAAATGAGGAAAAAAAATCCAGAAAATCACATTGTCTGATTTTTAAAGAATTTATTTGCAAATTATGGTGGAAAATAAGTATTTGGTCAATAACAAAAGTTAATCTCAATACTTTGTTATATAGCCTTTGTTGGCAATGACAGAGGTCAAACGTTTTCTGTAAGTCTTCACAAGGTTTTCACACACTGTTGCTGGTATTTTGGCCCATTCCTCCATGCAGATCTCCTCTAGAGCAGTGATGTTTTGGGGCTGACGCTGGGCAACACGGACTTTCAACTCCCTCCAGAGATTTTCTATGGGGTTGAGATCTGGAGACTGGCTAGGCCACTCCAGGACCTTGAAATGCTTCTTACGAAGCCACTCCTTCGTTGCCCGGGCGGTGTGTTTGGGATCATTGTCATGCTGAAAGACCCAGCCACGTCTCATTTTCAATGCCCTTGCTGATGGAAGGAGGTTTTCACTCAAAATCTTACGATACATGGCCCCATTCATTCTTTCCTTTACACGGATCAGTCGTCCTGGTCCCCTTGCAGAAAAACAGCCCCAAAGCATGATGTTTCCACCCCCATGCTTTACAGTAGGTATGGTGTTCTTTGGATCCAACTCAGCATTCTTTCCCCTCCAAACACGACAAGTTGAGTTTCTACCAAAAAGTTCTATTTTGGTTTCATCTGACCATATGATGTTCTCCCAATCCTCTTCTGGATCATCCAAATGCTCTCTAGCAAACCGCAGACGGGCCTGGACGTGTCCTGGCTTCAGCAGGGGGACACGTCTGGCACTGCAGGATTTGAGTCCCTGGCGGCGTAGTGTGTTACTGATGGTAGCCTTTGTTACTTTGGTCCCAGCTCTCTGCAGGTCATTCACTAGGTCCCTCCGTGTGGTTCTGGGATTTTTGCTCACCGTTCTTGTGATCATTTTGACCCCACGGGGTGAGATCTTGCGTGGAGCCCCAGATCGAGGGAGATTATCAGTGGTCTTGTATGTCTTCCATTTTCTAATAATTGCTCCCACAGTTGATTTCTTCACACCAAGCTGCTTACCTATTGCAGATTCAGTCTTCCCAGCCTGGTGAAGGTCTACAATTTTGTTTCTGGTGTCCTTTGACAGCTCTTTGGTCTTGGCCATAGTGGAGTTTGGAGCGTGACTGTTTGAGGTTGTGGACAGGTGTCTTTTATACTGATAACGAGTTCACACAGGTGCCATTAATACAGGTAACGAGTGGAGGACCGAGGAGCCTCTTAAAGAAGTTACAGGTCTGTGAAAGCCAGAAATCTTACTTGTTTGTAGGTGACCAAATACTTATTTTCCACCATAATTTGCAAATAAATTCTTTAAAAATCAGACAATGTGATTTTCTGGATTTTTTTTCCTCATTTTGTCTCTCATAGTTGAGGTATACCTATGATGAAAATTACAGGCCTCTCTGATCTTTTTAAGTGGGAGAACTTACACAATTGGTGGCTGACTAAATACTTCTTTGCCCCACTGTAAAAGCACTATTCTACTCAAAACAGCCAATAACAGGATAATAAATAAATCTACATAATCGATGCCTTTTTAAAATGACATTTGAGATTTTTCAATGTTTAAACTGTGTTTAAAATGCTGACAATTGAGGTTTTATTTTAATTCATATATTTAGAAAGTTAAAATGAAGCCATGGAATAGTTGAGGTGAAACCAACTCACTTCCTCCCAAAGGTGACTGAGACTCTTCAGGCTTGACTTTTTAGCTGTGGTTTTGGCTCCGCCCACCACCTCAGCAACAAGATGGCTCTGAACCTCCACCTGAAGGAAAGGACAGGAGGTCAGATCACAAGGTGACAACTTCCAAAATAATACCAAGTTTAAATTTGTACCACTTTACAAAGACTTCAGTGTCATAAAGTGGTTGTTTCAGTTTAAAAACATACAAATTAATATTTAACTAACCATTTTCTTCCAGATGGGTCCTTCTCTTTTCTCTGGGGCAGAAAACACTTTGGAGACTAAAAGGCAGGTCCAAGACAAGCCAATGAAGGCAGCAGAGCCCGAGCTTTTACTGTGGATAACACAAACCTGTTAACATATAACTAAAACAAACATATCTGAAAAATTCCATCTGTTGGTTTTATAGCATTTTTTTCTACTGTTTCATTTGGTATGTTTTACTAGCTTTGCCAAGGAGCTCATGTTTTTGCTGGTGTTGGTTGGTTTGTTTGTCTATTAGCAACATAACTTGAAAAGTTGTGGATGGATTGTCACAATTTTTTTTTTTTAAATATCTGAAATGGGTCAAGAAGCAACTGATTAGATTTTGGAGGTGATCCAGATCCCCATACAGATCTATTAACTGTTTAAATGATTCTTTAACAATGATTGTTCTTAGTGCATGTGGCTGTAATGCTGCGATAAATAGTCTAGCTGTGGAAATAAGATGTGTGGCGGAGGTCTGCGCTCTCCAATCGCTTTTCTCATTTTGTAAAATACTTCCAAAGAAACACAATTTGGGTGATTTTATGTATAAACCCCAAAATACAGGATTATCTCATTCTTTAAGATTCAAGATGACACCTCAACTCTTTTCTTTAAATGTAGATATTAAAGTTTCCACCATAAAGCTCAGTAAATACCTGGGCTCTCCATTTTTGCTGATGACTCCACTGTTCAGAAGGCAGTGTAGGAGGCTGGTCACCAGGAAATCTGGCTGACTCTCAGCCAGCTGATCAATGACAGAGAGCAACTCTCTGCGTGATGCAGCATCCCTAAGAAGCAGAAAAATCTACATAAAATGAACAAGCCAAAACAGAAAACAAGAATACAGTGGAAGGATCTTTCTTTGTGCTTGATTTGGTTTTTCACAAAACTACTCTGTAGTCAGGCAGTCAGTTTCTGTTCATGGTTACGGGGATCTTTAGAGCGCAAGAGGTGGAGTCACACCTGGACAGGTCACGAGTTTGTCACGGTGCCATATATGGACAGACAACCACACTCACACACAAAGGGCCAATTTAGTGTTGCCAATTAACTTCATGCATATTTTTGATCTGTGGCAGGAAGACAGAGTCAACCCACACATGCACAGGGAGAACATGCAAGCATGCATGCATGGGAGAACTCTATGCAGAAAAGTCCTGGTTAGTACTGAACCCAGGACCTTCTCGCTGAAAGACCACCGTACAGCCCCAACTCTGCAATATTCAGAAACCAACTCAAAACTCCACAAACCTACCTGTATCTGTGTGGAGTGAGACAGAAGAGCTTACACAATCCTCTGACAGCAGGCTCTGGTAACTCTACAAGCAAACATTTGAAAAGTCTTTATTATGATCTGAGTTCATCTAACAAACAGTGCAAATGTTAACACCTCTTACCTTTACCCTTCAAACATCGCTTCAGCTCTCCATATATCTCCTTACGTTCTTTAATGCTGGCTGTTGTCACGCTTACAGCAAATTTCTTCAGCGTGTCTGAAACCTACCAACAATAATTAAAATAATTAAGCCTTAAAAGTGACTGCTGTAATAACTTACATTTCAATGACATGCATCTTTAAACAACTTGAAAACGAGGTTGCAGGGTTTACTCTCAACTGCCACAGCTCACAGATCTTTAAGCAAACGACAGCACATGAAACGCACATCTTAGTTATTTTAGATAAATTCATTCGCCAAATCATGTAACTGACAACTTCAAGAACTTCGAAGTTTATCTCGATATTCTGAAATAGCAGAAGTCAACGACTAAAAAACTAAGCAAAGTAGTTTGAAAGACAATGATTTTTAAAGTGTTGCTTTGCTGGCAGTGAGGTCAGTTTTCTTGTCGTCAGCGGCAGGTCAGTCACACTCAGCTAACATTAGCCTGCTAGTCAGTTAGCTGCTGCACATCTAATCCCAAAGTGCTCAAATACCAGAAAAACAGGCCAACATGCTGAAAAACAGGGACTCGATCTATGACAAATCTAGATTTTATTGTGTTTAAAAAGCCATCGGGTTCTGATTAAATATTGAACCACACAAACCTGCGTGTCCGCCGCCATGATGCCGGTCTTATTACAGGAAGAACTTATTTACGTCACTTCCAGGTCAAAACTGCTCCGTTTCCATCATTTGTCTAAAATCTGTGTCGTATTTTAAATGCTGATATATGTTTATCGATTTGAATACAATTTTATGATGATGTTTGACAAAATAATTTAGTGTTATGTGCTCACATGTAACCTTAGCAGTGATAAATACTATCAAAGAGACCAGAAAGTCAAACTGATACTTTCTGTCATTGTACCAGGTTGCAGTGAACTCTAATGTTACCCAGACCGACACACTTTAAGAGAATAAAACAATAAAATTTTATTTTCTACTACAGGTGGCAAATGGTTGAACAGAACTTTTGAATGTGCAGGTGAACTGGAGTCCGGCTGGATGCGGCGGACCTCGGGACCACAGGTTAGTACCTAAACAACACAACACCACACACCAGCTGCAGAGACCTGACAGTACCCCCCCCCCTCTTTAACGGGCGCCACCTGGTGGCTGAGCCAAAGCACCAGAGGGACCTGCAGAAAGGAGGAGGAGTTTGAGGTGGAAGCGGAGGAGGAGGAGTTCGAGGTGGAGGCAGAGGAGGATTCAAAATCGGTAATGAGGGCTGGGTCGAGTATGAAAGATTTGGGGACCCAAGAGCGGTCCTTGGGGCTGTATCCCTCCCAGTCTACGAGGTACTGATGACCTCGGCCACGAGGACAGATCCCCACAATCCGGCGGACTGTGTAGGCAGGATGGCCGTCTATGATGCGGACTGGAGGAGAAGAGTCTTCAGGTGGACAGAGGGGACTGGTATGAACTGGCTTGAGCTGAGAGACATGAAAAACGGGGTGAATACGAAAATGAGAGGGGAGCTTGAAGCGGACTATGGTAGGACCGATGACTGTTTCGATATGGACCGAGGAAACGGGGAGTAAGTTTTCTGAAGGTGGACTTGTAGGGAAAGTCTCGGGATGATGGCCAGACTTTTTGACCTGGTGAGTATGTGGGTGCTGGAATCCTATTCTTAACTTAAGGGTGATGTGGAGGGAGAGAGAGAGCAAGATCTTTACTGACCTAAGTTGTGATAACATGCCAGAACATTAGACAGGTCGGGCGGTTTCTCGGAGGACTCTTTTCCGGGGGAACCAACCTGACGTGCAGCCTCAAGGCAAATTTTATGGCTGTGAGCTGGCATTTCGCCTTTTTCAAAATGGCAGCCTACTTCGGCTACATTCTGCAATGGGATGTCCCCTCCACTAATATAAACTCATTGGTAGGGACAAGATCTCACCCACTTCCTGGAGTAATCACGTGGTACAGCCAGGCAGCGAGGTCTCGCTCGTCATCATTTTAGCTCCTCCCCTAAATGAAGCAAGCAACCAGAAACCACCAGGAAATAGTATATGAAATAATGTTGATAAACTCAAGGATGGTCAGGACAGGAAAGAAAATAACATACACGTGGATTCGGTGGAAATGATTAGCAAAAAACTCAGTAAACAGAGGAAATGTAGACACTGATATAAAAATATTCAAATCAGAGGGAAAGCATAAGATATGGAGGATGGAAATGAGCGAATGGCAAATCTGTTGGGATGAAGAAATGAAGGTTGTAACGAACACTAAATACAATTCAAAAAACAGTGGGGAAAATGGAAAATAGAGGCAGAAATAGAAGGGAACAAGTAATTATCAGTAGGTTGAGAACAGGACATACAATGCTAAACAGTTCATTATATTTGGTGGGGAAACATCCAGATGGGAGGTGCAGGAGTGCCAGGAGAGAGAGACAGCAGAACATGTGGCAATAGGAAGTATGAGGAGGAGAGGAAGCAGATGAAGGCAGATATGATGAAGATAGGGATAAAGGACAAGCACATATGGGGAGGTTATGGTTGGTGTAGGTTCTGAGGAAAGGAGGAAGATTTTATTTGTGTTTTTGGAAAAACTGGAATAATAAGGAGGATTTGACGTAGACATTATAGATCATAGTGATTATATACATGTCTATGGGATTTGAAGCATCAGATATGGAAGTGACCAATGAGTTTATATTAGTAATACTATTTATAATATTTATATTATTAATATAAACTCATTGGAAGTGACAATATTAGTTGGATAACCAGAAGGAGGCAGTAATGCAACAAAAACGGATGCAGGCTGCCGTTAAAATCTAAAAAGAAGAAGTAGATTGACTCACACTCCCATACAGTAGATGGCGGTAATGCATCTAAAGTTGGTTGCCACCCGCCAATAAAACAAAAAAAGAAGAAGAATATTCTCGACTCGACGACACGGACCCTCAGCACTTCTCATAACATCACCAGTTTGTGTGTTTGCGGTGAATATTTATTGTGTACAGTGCAGTAATAATGTCTTCAAGTCAACCTCTGAGAGAGTTTATCAGCGCGCGACTTGCTGCTGCTGCTGAAGAAATATTTACACACTTTGAAAAAACCATATTTCATTATGAACAAGAGGTGGATCGCCAGCGCAGACTTCTGGATATCCGTTGGAAACCACAAATAAATTTATACAGAATAGGTAAATATTACAAACCTTCGTCCTCTTTTAATCTAGTTTTTCTCTTCTAGCTGCAGCTACTTCCTGGTTTTATAACGCTCTCATAGCAACCAGCACTGAGGGCAGGTTAGCCTAGCTAGGGTAAATAGCTCAATAAAAACGTTGTAAATTGTTGATCAAAGGCCATTTGATATAAAAATTAAAACATACACACCTAATCTGCGCAGTCTGATTTTGGGGCTGAAAGCCAGTCCAGGTTTAAAGTGTCTATCTGTTGTAGTTTTTGATCTGCAGCTGTTTTTATGTGGTCCAGATGCAAAAAAGAATAAAAACTGCCTTTATTTGAGTTTCACAAATCAGAAACTCCTTTTACAAATCCCAGATGGGGTTTTAATTGCTCTGTTACTCGTGCAGGATAACTTAATCCAAGTTTGAAGTGTCTATCTGTTGTAGTTTTTGATCTACAGCTGTTTTAGTGTGATCCAGATGCAGAAACATTGCTGAAATCTGCCTTTATTTGAGTTTCACAAATCAGCGTTAGTATGAATCCAGCTTTAGTATTCTGACTTGTTTTCAGGAACTCCAGTGAGTGAATCAGTTTAAAGGGAACAAACTGAATTTGTGTAAAAACTTGAATCACTTTGTGAACTTTTTCCTCAGTCTTAGATTTTTTCCCACAAATTAGAAACTCTCTGTGAATAGAAAATAAATGTGATAGTTTTCATGTTGAATCTCTTGAATCAGCTTCAGATATGGGATGTTGAATGTATGACAGTTGAATGTAGTGCAGCATGTTGTGTCCAGATACTCCACAAAGGAAGACAGATAACATGAGACTGGAGAATCCAGTCTTGTATCATCTAAAGCTGGATTCATGCTTATGCAAAGACAAATGTGCTCCCATACAGCGGCGTACTGACGGAGCCAGTTTCTGTTTATACTACTCCAACCCTGTTGCAAAGAAATTCTCCGCCAGGACAGCAGGAGGCGTGTTCCTTGCTTAGAGGTCTCCCAGTGGTTTACGTGTGGTTCCAATCATGAGAGGAACAAATAAAAAGCAGAGACTTTACGGCCACCGGCATCGCCACTGCTGCCCTTCAGACCTATTTTAATGCGGACAAATTTGTCTTTAAGACTGTCAACACTGTTTACAAAAGGGAAGCTAAGTTGCGCCGGAAATGATGTTGGGTTGTTTGGCTGACCAATCAAAGACGTGCGTCATCCGACGCGGCCGTTGGAAAGTTAGAAAATAGAGCATGACTCCAACCGACCATCCGAGGCAGTTGGAATGCCCATACAACGTCGCATCATGGCGGTGCGTGCCTCCGACACGTCGGAGCTGCATTAGTATGAATCCAGCTTAAAGAAACGTCTCCAACATAATGAAAGCCTGACAGTAGCTACGTTTACATGCGCCAAATTTCCCCAATCTGATTAAAATCTTGGTCGATCGGAATTCCCAAATCCCTGTTCACATGGACACTAACTGAAATGATCTGATCATGTCATGAGTACACATGCACCAAGCACTCAATCAGGTTAAATGAGTTGAGCATGCGCACAGCAAGTTGTCTTTCCGGGGGAAGAAAAAAAAAAGTAAACAAACTCCGTCCTTTCTGCACGTCTTTCCCGCCCCATCGTGTGCTCGAGCTGACTCACGTTATCCCCAATATGGACCTTCTGCGGGTGATTACCTTTATGTTTGGGTTTTTACTGGTTGGTTAAATCACGGTGGTGGACGGGTGGTGATGAGTTTTACCCACAATGCACTTAGAGCCGATATCGGTGATTCAGTTTTAATCATAACGTTACATGTGAGAGTGAAGTTAAAGACAGTCATGCAGCACAACATTTTATTGAATATTTTACACCTACTACATCACTAAAGTCAGTCGTTCTTCTAAAGTTTTTGGCAACCATGACTCAAACCTGACTGGGTAACTGATATAAACTCTGCATAGATCTGCATTTAGTTTGACAAACTGATCGCAACCTCCATGTTTTTCTGGTATTCAGTTGTTAAACAGCCAGCCAGCTTGCCTATAGCTTTTCTCTAATGACTCTCATTTCACACTTCTGAGTCCCACTTTTGAGCTGGGCCCGGCGTCATGGACGGGCCTGCTGCATGAATGGGTGGGCCTGGCCCGCCCAGGGCCGCCCACGACACCAGGCGTGTTCCTTACTCAGAAAAGGACACCTGCTCCGAGACCTTCACAGGAAAAAGACACACCCGAGTGGTGTGTGGAGGAAGAGACAGTGGTATATTTATACTTTTGAAGGTTTGAACTTCGAGTATTTAAACTAGAGAGAATTGTGAGTAAATGTCAATGTATGTCTGAAAAAAATGTGTACAAATTTGTTACGAGGGGTTTTACAACCTTAAAACATAATTATTGTAAAAAATAACAATGACTACTTTGCAGATTTCGCCTGTTGCAGGTTATTTTTCGAACGTAAACCCGCGATAAACAAGGGATCACTATATACCGTAATGCCTTTGAAACTTGTGCATCAAAAAGATATTTATCTGCTGCTACCTTTCTTCCGTGAACTCAACACTCCACGTGCTGCTCTAACTTCACCTTGCCTTTGGGCTAAAAATTGAAGGGGAGTAATTATGTGCTTATGCCCTGCCTCCTTGCTGCCTGCATGCTATGTGTGCAACAACAGAGATGCTCATGCTGCTGCTTCCACAAGTAGTAAAATACATCAATAAATCTCAGCATTTTACAGACGTGGTGCAGCACCACTGCAACGCCTCTGAAAGGGAAACACTGGTTCTTCTCTACATGTCTTCTTGTTGTCCTCCTGTCCTCATCCGTCTTTTATTTCTCTGTGAAATCCTAAATGTTTTCAAAAAGTAACTGGATTTTTTCTTCCATTTTTTGAAGATGTTTCAGCTTCATCCAAAAGGCTTCTTCAGTTCTGATGGTGGGTTGGGAGTTCCAGGTTTATATGTTGTTTCTTACAGAATCTTATATATGATGATAAATTATTCCATAATATAGATGCAGCTACTGCGAAAGCAGCTCTCCTTTTGTTTTTAACTTGTATTTAGGAACATTCAACATCAGCTGATCAGCTGACCACAGCTCTCCTGGACTGGTAAACATTCAGAAGCGCTGCAAGGTACAGACGAGCACCACTGCTTAGAACCTTCAAATCAAAAATGCTTTATTAATCCAAGAAGGGAAATTAAGTATTGTAGTAGCTCAGTTCTTATTTAGGGAGCCATTGTAAAGGGTTCTAATTGTGGATAGGAAGGGTCTCCTGTAGCGTCTGTGTTGCAGCGGATCTGAAGAAGCTTCTGTCTGAAGACACTCTGTTGTTGAGTCACTGTGCTGCGAAGAGGATGATGAGGGTTCTCCATCATGTTCTTCCTTCTCCTTTGGACAATCAACTCAAGAGACTCCAGTTCAGTCTCCAGGACAGAATCAGTCCTCCTTATCCATCTGTTCAGCCTCTTCATGTCAATTTCTCTGATGGTGTTTCCCCAACAGGTGACTGCAGATGTGAGCAGCTGACAAACTCCTCTTCTTTTGTCGCTCCTCTTCAAATCTCTGTCTGCTTGTATTGTTTGAAAGCCAGGCAGAGACACGTTGGAGTCAAGGATATGTTCCTTTAGCCATGTCTCAGTAAAACACATGATGCTGCATTCCTGATACTCTGTCTGGGTCTTCAACAGAGTTTCAAGTTCATCCATTTTGTTGGCAAGAGATCTCACATTTGTCAATATGACTGATGGAAGTGATGGTTTAAACTTCCTCCTTCTTCGCTTTGCTCCTTTCCAGTATGCATGTCTTCTTTTTAGCCCATCAGGGATCAGGGGTTTCAATTTGAGGATTACCCGAGCCTTAGAAATGTCAGTTAGCTGCTCTTTCCAGTAAACAAGTCTCTTGTTGCCATAGTTACGCATCATAACAAGTGGCAAAAAAGTGACAAATCACACAAAAAAAAAAAAAAACCTCAATTAGCATAGCACCCAAACCAGAATAAAAAGCACTTCAAAAATAATATTTCCAGATGAAAGAACTAGCAAGATTTTAAAAATGATTGTAAAAGGTTCTGGAAGCCAGTGCAGAGCAGAGAGAACAGGATTGATGTGATTCCAGTCAGCAGATGAGCTGCAGCGTTCTGAACCAGCTACAGACGTTGCAAGGAGGAATGATCTAAAATAATAATAGATATGTCATTGAAACTGAGTTGGGTCAGTCAGAACCATCTACCTGTTTGTATTTCTGATAATAGAACTCTAAGTAGTTATGTGGTAATCTGATGGTTCAGTCCTTTCCAGAACATCTTCAGATGATCAAAGTAAAATGTTCTTTCTTATAGTCAGTATAAATAAACTCATCTGTTCTCTCGTTCTGTCCAGAACTTCCACAGCATTATGTCTTGAAGGAAGAGGAGGTTCTGACAGACCAGCAGGTCTGTAATCAGGAGAAGAGCTTCAGTTTGGACCAGAAGGAATCAGAACACCCACAAGAAGAACTAGATGGTCTACAGATTAAAGAGGAACAACAGGAACCTCAATCTTCACAGGAGGAATCAGTGTGGTGGAAGAATTCAGTTACGAATGAATCAGGTGATGAAAATTTGTCAAAAAGGAGTTTTATTATAAAAACATGCATGATTGAAAGCAGTCAGTCAAATGATGGAACATTAAAATGAGGTTCTAAAGCGTGATGCTTGTCAAGCTGTTTTATAATCCTAACCCTGTACGTCATCAGAACTCTGTGTTTAGAACATCCTGATGAGATTCATGATAATCTAATGTTTAGGTCATAATCATTTGTCACTGTGACATGTTTGTACTAATGAACATGAATAATTGGAATTTCTTCTGCACCAGGGCACCCACAAAAAGAAATAAATGGTCTACAGATTAAAGAGGAACAACAGGAACCTCAATCTTCACAAGAGGAATTTAAAGAACCAGAAGCTCCACAGATTTTAATGAAACAGGAGGATCTTAGTATCAGTCACAGTGAAGATCAGCTTGTACTGAAACTGGAGACAGAAACCTTCCTGGTGACTCCTGTTGATGAAGGAAGATACATCATTGAACCAGATACAAACAGGGACCAGCTCTTCTCTCAGAACTGCCCTGAAGCTGAGAACCAGAATCAGGAAGGAAGCAGGAATGAAGACTCAGAATCCAGTGGAGAAGAACAGCTGATAAAAAATCAGAGATGTCCAAATGGCAGAAATCACAGAGACAGTGTAGACCATCCAAAACTAAAGAAGTCTTTCTCATGTCAGACCTGTAGAAAAAGTTTCAGTCGACAAGGTCATTTACTCCGTCACATAAGAACTCACACAGGTGAGAAGCCTTTTTTATGTCAGACCTGTGGAAAAGGTTACAGACAACAAGGTTGTGTACTCGATCACATGAGAACTCACACAGGTGAGAAGCCTTTCCCATGTCAGACCTGTAAAAGAAGCTTCACTTATCGAAATGTTTTAGAACGTCACATGAGAACTCATACAGGTGAGAAGCCTTTCACATGTCAGACATGCAGAAAAAGTTTCAGTCAAAGAGGTAGTCTACTCCTTCACATGAGAACTCATACAGGTGAGAAGCCTTTCTCATGTCAGACCTGTGGAAAAAGTTTCACTCGACGAGGTCATTTACTTGATCACATGAGAACTCACACAGGTGAGAAGCCTTTCTCATGTCAGACCTGTGGAAAAAGTTTTAGTCGAAAAGGTAATTTACTTGATCACATGAGAACTCACACAGGTGAGAAGCCTTTTACATGTCAGACATGCAGAAAAAGTTTCAGTCAAAGAGGTAGTCTACTCCTTCACATGAGAACTCATACAGGTGAGAAGCCTTTCTCATGTCAGACATGCAGAAAATGTTTCAGTCGTAGAGGTACTCTACTCCTTCACATGAGAACTCACAGGAAGAAGCCTTTCTCATGTCAAACCTGTGGAAATAGTTTCACTCAAAAACAATATTTACTCGTTCACATGAGAACTCACACCGGTGAGAAGGAGTAATTCTGAACATGCATAGAAAAGGGAAATAAAGGTCACTGGACCATGGGGTGCTATGACTATCAATTACTTTTAGAGTAAAGTGGGACTTGTGGTTTGAGTAAACTTTGTTCTGTAGTAAGGGAGAAAAGGGGGTTTGGCACCTCAGCTCAGTGCAGTCCAGGATCACAGTGGTGTCAGCAAAAAACTCTACAGGTCAGTACTCCCTGACCTTCTCATGTGTTATCCAGACTTTCTTTGCCCCAGGACAGAAAGCACAAAGTTACTCCATAGTAGTTTATCTGATAGCTGTCAGCCAGGTCCCTCTACTTCAGTTCAAGGGGCAAGGTAATTCAGGAATGGGAATATTTCTATTGGGTTAAGAGTCTTTCCCTGTGAAACACACAAGATTACCAGTAGTTATTAATAACTGACTGTACCACCCTCCCTGCCAAACTATATAGAAATATATACACACATGCGTATTACATATTTTTCTCCACACTTACCCCGGGCTCACACTGCATCCAGATCCGGTCCGGTGCGGCCCCCACAGGCATTCCGTTAGATTAAAATCCCTTTTGAAGGCTCACATTAGCTCCGCGCGGTGCGGGTCCAGTTACGGGGGCCGTACGGCACAACGGAAAGAATTCGCAAAGTTCAATTTTTTCCAGACGCCGGAGAGGATCCACGTCAAGTTTGATGAAATCTGACGAGCTATACAGGAAGTGTGGCTTGAATATCCGGTGTTTTTTCAAAATAAACGAGTGTACAAACAATTGTAACTTGACTCCTATTTTTAGACAGCACACGCGCTAATAGGAAATGTAAACATTACATCACACCCGGTGACACAGGGTCCCGAAAGCCTGCAGCACAACACATTTGCTAAATAATGGACGTGTTCTCGTGTGAAGTCTCGACAAAACGATAACCCACGTGAACTTCTGTTCTCGCAGGTGCCGTTTCCGCACCCAGCACCGGAGCTGGCCGCACTCCCTATCTGGAGCAGATGTGAGTGGTAGCTTGCAGAAAAACCGCACCGAAGCCGTTCCGTAGGCAGTGTGAGCCCGGCGTTATTTGGATGAATAAATGTGGACATAAGCTAATGCTAACCTAAGAAAACCTCAAAGGAAAGTACAAATACATTTGGGTTAAATGTGATTGTTGAAGCTATTTTGTCTACTTTAGGGTTAAGTTATAGTCTAGTTTATTTTCTTTTTGTGTGTTAAAGATAATTTGTTTTGCAGTATGCTTATTTTTTGTTTATTATTTTTGTTAATTTAGTTTATTGATACTTTTGTTTTGGGTCAGGTGTGGGTGATTTTTTTGTATAAATAGGTCAAGGTGGGTGGAGCAGCGAGGGCTGCGAGGTGACATGGTTTTTTACCACAGAGATAGAGAGGATACAAAATCTGTGCTGCTCTTGCTTCATGTGTGAATAAACCACCACCAAACGCATTTTTTGGCATGGACATTGCTTGATTTTAAGTTTTCACCACTGTGTAAAGCCTAACCCTTGACGTAGCCCCAGTGGTCATTTGAAAGTATGGATTATTTGTTTGCTTAAGTCTTTATGGACAAATAGCCACTACAGTGATCTTAATATTAATCATTTCTGTCAAGCTGTCCTTATCAGTGTCGTCATCAGACCGACATTATTATTATATGTCTGACTTTTGATGATACCTCCGAGCTACTGCTGTTAGCTAAACACTTCATAATCGTGAATAAAAATGGTTATGTATGGCTTAAAGCCCTTCACCCGCTTGCTTGCAGACGTGGCTGTACGTTTTTGAAAAATACTAACGTAAAGTTAGAAAGATATTCAGAGATTCGGTTTTTCCGGATCAATAACTCGTCAGTGGAACATTGCTGCCACAAATCCAATACCTCATTGAAATCACAGTGACCTAGACTGTGAACTACAATCGTATTTTTCTCAAAAGGAGCAGTCTTCCGCGCCGGGTGACTTGGATTGAGCTCTATGCAGAACCTGCTTGTATGCAAATACACAGGGACCGTCTGCAAATTCCAACACGGGAACAAAAAATTTCCAAAAATATTCAATAACTTCACCAAAGACAGATGTAGTGTCGTCAAAATCATAATTTTGAATTACCACCACACTCAAGAGACTCATTTGTTCTTTTTTATTTTCTTTCTCTCTTATTTATTATTATTGTAATGATTATTATTATTGTATTGTATTTATTTATTTATTTTTGCAGTTTTGACCTTCATTGTAGTACCACCAACTACAATACTACAAGTCTTACTTTGGTCAAATAAATATAATTTTTTGCACTTTTAATCAATAAATAACTAATAAACTGACCAATAACTATTTAATTACACACTGTAGTACCACCGACCTCCCAGTACACATAGACAATAGCTCCATGATCATACTACAAGTCTTACTTTGGTCGAAAGTAGTAAGAAATAATATTTTAGCACTTTTAATCAATAAATAACTAATACATTGATCAATACCTACTTAATTACACACTGTAGTACCACCAACCTCCCAGTACACATAGACAAAAGCCCTTTGATCACACTACAAGTCTTACTTTAGTCTAATATATTTAGAAATAATATTTTAGCACTTTTAATCAATAAATAACTAATACATTGATCAATAACTACTTAATTACACACTGTAGTACCACCAACCTCCTAGTACACATAGACAATAGCCCCATGATCATACTACAAGTCTTACTTTGGTCGAACATGCTTAAATATCATTTTAAGCACTTTTCTTCAATAAATAACTGATAAACTGGTCAAAAACTACTTAATTACACACTTTAGTACCACCAACCTTCCAGTATACATAGACAATAGCCCCATGATTATACTGCAAGTCTTACTTTGGTCGAATATATTTAGAAATAATATTTTAGCACTTTTAATCAATAAATAACTAATACATTGATCAATAACTACTTAATTACACATGATAAAGCTTGGTTTAAAACATCTCTGCTTGGACAGTTATTGTAAACAATGCAATTTACTCTGGAAAATTATTAATGGAAAATGTAATTTTAATATGTATATAATTTAATAAAAGGCCATTTTTGTTAGCTATAGGGTAACTAAGCATTGGCTTCCTTGGACAGCATCTGAGAAAGAAAGCCCCATTGACCTTGTACCTAGATGCTACTGGTAATGTTGCATCCAAAGTTCCTGGTCAGACTAGGAGACTTCTTTTTTAGTCCCTCACTCTTCCTGGAGGTGGTCAGAGTGCACCACCCCTTCCAGTCTGTGAGATGCTCACTACTGAACACTCAGTACCACCGATCACATTTTGGCTGATGCAGTTTATGCGACACCTGTCACATTATACAAGGTGTAAAGTTCATCAGGTTGAAACAGACTACAGCTGGGCTCTGATACATAGTGTCCTTTTATCCTTCAACAAGGAAAGTATGTTCAGCTACCTGGACAGGGCTTTTGCTATTTCTTCAGGACAGATGACGTCGAAAGACATGCAGTTCACTGTACTGCATATGTGCTCTGCACATGTGTTAAAAGCAGTTGCTCAATCCATTGGCCGAAAAACAAATGATAAAGGTTTAAAAGCTTTTGCAACCTTTGCATTTGCCAGGTTGCAAAACACAACTTCACTGACTGATGCCCTCAACATCTTCCAGTCCCTTTGCAGTGTTTTATGTGGTAAACACAACAGCACAACTGTCCTTGTTAACCTGAAAGTCATGCAGGAATTAATAAAAAAGGGAAAGATGCCTGACATGGATGACACTGAAAAATTAGAGGACAGCCAACTAGTGCAGGAGGAAGAAAGAAGAAAAGCCTGCACGAATTTTGGCAAATCTCCTTTCACACATAGATTTAAGGAGGTTCTGAAGGAGGTGCTAAGTGACCTTGAAAAAGAGGATGTCCCAGCTCAAGAAAATAGAAATCCGTATTTCTGCCCTGAGATTGTTGACATCCTCTTTGAAAACTACCTGGGAATTTTTCCACTTTGGAGTGGTCTGTTGTTGGGAGATTTGAAAAGGCATGCATCAGACAAGGATGAAACAAACTTTGAACACAGAAAAACAAGGGATACAAACTGCCATGTTGAGAGATGGTTTGGTATTGTCAAACAGTCAATACTAAAAAAGCAGAGACGGCTGACACCAGCGACATTCATCCGAAAAATGTATGTGTCTCTAGAAGGAAGGAACAGAGAACACATAATGTGTCATAACCTATCTGAAAAGTTGCTCGTCAAGCAAGGGATCTCAGATGACATCACACAATCCCAGGAAGGTTGGGCAAAGAGAGATGGGGACAAGCCCCGCACTGGAAGCTCAAAGTACTTCTCAACTCCTTCTACTGTTCCTGTTTCACAAAATGCATAGTCAGCCAAAAACTGTGGCAAAGGACAGAAGACTAAGGATTGTAAGAGCAGCAGTAATAGAGACCCAAAAGATGGAAACAGTAAAAGCAACACAGCCAGAAGTAACAAGAAAAGCACCATAAACACACAAAGAAGCGACGGGAAGAGCAGCACCAACTCAGTCACAAGTGATGAGACTCAATCAGGAGTAAAAAAACATGTTGTCTGGTCGGTGTTCAGCTTTGAACCGGAAGTAATAGGGTATTTAAAGCAGAACTAAGTAAGTTTTGCTCTCGCTCTCCCCCTACTGGTCCCCTGTGAAAGCTCACTGTCGTAACGTTCCCCCGCCGCCGCCGAAGACCCCCCCTCGCCCCCTCCACCCCGCCGCCGCCCCCCTAACAACAACGCGCAGAGAACGCTTTTGCAAGAAGAAAGAAAAACAAAACCAAGAAAATGTCTTGACAGGTGAGTATTATTGTCATCTTTGCGCTCCTAAGGGTGGCGTTGCTAACAACGGCAAGGGCTTCATGCTTGTATTTATGTACGTGAGTGTGAGTGCCGTAAAGCAGGTTTGTTCTCGCGAGATTAGTCGGGTCCGATCCACTGAAAGTTGCAAGTGCTGCTTTCAGGACACAGACCCCGGAGGGAGGGGAGGGACCCACGAATCACCCCGCCAAGTCCTTGTTTACCCCCACAGGGACTCTAGAAAACATGTATTGAGGTGAAAAAACTTACTTAGTTCTGCTTTAAGTGACTGCGCATAACGCCCAGTGACCATTAAAACCAGCACTTTCCTCCAGAAATACATGACCAAAAAATGTCTTAACATTATCTTTATCATTACATTACCGATGACAATCAGGAAGTGTTCCTCTGAGAGAAGAAAAGGCAACGGAGAAAACTGTTGTGGGCGTGGCCACTAATGCTGAGGGTAGTAAGAGGGGTGTAGTTAATTTGCATATCTTTGAGAACATTTAGCTGGCACATTTAGATTTAGATTTGGCATTTAGATTTAGCATTTAGATTTTAATTTAATATTTAGATTTAACATTTAGGTTTAAGATTTAAAATTAAGATATAATATTTAGGATTTAGATTTTTTAAAGATGTACACAATACAAACGTGCTGGTATATGATGATTTTTAGACACATTTTCTGCTTAAATGTGATGAAAGTGTGCTAAATTTGGGAAAAGTAAGCTAAATATATAAAAAAAAGTTATTACCACTAAATAAAGAAAAGTTTACACTTGGCGCCCCATACATATTGACTCCTTGTTTAATCAGATGTAATCCTTCTGGAGCCAGAAGAACTCTGTACCAAGTCAAGATGAAACACAAGAACATTGTGAACTGCGTTACAAAAAAAAATAATTCTTTGAATTATGCAAATAAAACTTGGCAACAAAACTGATTCTTCCTCAACACATGATCAGCCAGCACCGGGGATCAGTCCTCTGCACAAGAGGCAAGCGCATTCCCACTAGACAACAGTGACCAGCTTATCAGCTATGCCACAAGCCTTCACATAACCATGTTTTGTGTGGGTCTGATCACATTACGCAGTTTAATGATTTATAGTAACCCTCTGCAGTTTACGTTCACTAATGATATCTGTGTTGTAACATTGTAAATTGTAATTAGATTATTCAGTTTAAAGTAACAGCGTTATTCCAAACACTGCACAGGATCATCATCAAAAGGACACATCATGCTCAAAACCCTCTCTGGAACATAATCTGATCGGGAGCAAGTTATCTTGAGAGATTAAGTTGCTATGGTTCCTAACATACATTGAAAGATACCTCCGTTTTTGAAACCAAAAATTGAGGTTAACAACAAACTTACCCTGAAAACGTATCTGGTTACATCACATAACCTGCTTTCTGGGACAAACCCCAGTTTGTCACCGCCGGAACCGGATTGGTAAACACCAAAAACATTGGTTGAAACATACACCAGGTCTTGTTGTCTGAGCTTCACAGCTTTGCACGGATACTAGCTCTGATTCCATAACATAAAGTTTTATGGGAAAGATTTAAAAAAATAAAAGGTTGTAACAATGATCAAAGTCAATATTTTTAAATAACAGACTTGCTTGCATAGGAAATTGCACACTGCAATCATGCCATTTCCAAATATGGTACAAGTCCGACAACTGACCCAACGCCTCCCCTTTCTGCAGGCTGCAACCAGGTCTACTTGCAGTCATGTGTGAGGAGTTGCTGACCCAAAGCACAGGAGGCTTGAGTAAATAAAATACTGTAAGTAGCACGAAGACATAAGCTCATGTGGCAGGAAAAAGTTCTCACATTTGGAGCTTGAAATGAGAAGGAAATACATCTGAAGCTAAAAACAAAACTCACCAGAACAAATCAAAAGCTAAACGAATACAGAAATCACTGACTAAAGCTG
This sequence comes from Pachypanchax playfairii, assembly GCA_006937955.1. Classification (NCBI taxonomy): domain Eukaryota; kingdom Metazoa; phylum Chordata; class Actinopteri; order Cyprinodontiformes; family Aplocheilidae; genus Pachypanchax; species Pachypanchax playfairii. The sequence continues at coordinate 2,025,061 of SSNP01000051.1, forward strand.
GATTCATACTAACGCAAAGGCAAATGTGCTCCCACTTGGCGGCGTACTAATGGAGCCAGTTTCTGGTCATACCCCAAAAAAGAAACACCAAAGCCTAACAACAACAACAGGTCCAGCAGAACAGCAGCTTTTCCATCCCACGTGAAGATGCTACATAACATTGCGCTGTCCGTCAGACCGCATCTGACACTAACCCCTTTCAGACAGGCCATGAAAAAAGGTAATGTTCCCGTCTTCGTCTGTTACGCTTTTCAGTCCGAAGGTGCTGTTGCGGTGTCGGCCCGCATAATCTGGTCCTGGACTTATCCTACAGTGGTGCGTCTGAAAAGACAACTCCGATTAACGACCAGATCGAATTGTCCGCAAATATTCTCGAACGTCTGTCTGAAAACGGCATAATTCAGACACTGCAGCATGGCGGAGTCGGTGTGACGGATCAAACTCACAAACAATTGTTCAAAATCATATTTTTTATTACCACTTCAATCATCTTGGGTTGAAACTTGCAATGCAGTTGAGTAAAACACAAACATTTTTAAAACTTATTTAATATATATTTTTTATACTGTCTGACTGACATAAAAAAAAACCAACATACTGCAAAAAAGCCACTTAAATAATTCATGTCATATCCAGAACAAGACAAAATTCATTAACAAACTACATTTACATGTTACTTGATCTTTAAATTTGTACATTTTTTGTTGGGCGGGGTCGGGAGTAAATTTGAGTGATAGCAACGGTCTGTGAAGGCAGAATTTTATTTCATTGTCACAGTTTAATGATGATGAACTACAGACTCCAACAGCAGAACTTAGACTTTAAACAAACACCAACATCTGGTGATGTTACAGGATTAACAGAATTATGGTGTGTTCACACTGGCCGATTTGTGAACGTCAAGCAACATTCACAACGCTTCAAGTTTGAAGCTTGAAAGTTCAAGCTTGTAATGCTTGCCAGTTAGAACCAAAAAGAGTGCATAGGCGGGGTTTCCTTTGTTGTTAAACGTTCTGAGCTATGGCGGATCATATTGAGAGAGTGGCTTTGCTTTATTTACTTCATAAAGCTAGACGTCAGATACACTCCATTCTTCAGATGCGTTCTGAGTTTGGGAATGTAACCATTTGCTCCAGGAGCCACATATGGATGAGGTTCGCTTCCAGTGCTCCTTTCGTCTGTCCCGCGCCCAGTTTGACGACTTACTGCTTCATTCAGGTTATGTGCAGTGATGTCACTACGATGAGATGCTCTGATTGGTTTAAACGCCACTTAAGAACGTCAAAAGTTCAGCTAGCTGAACTTCTGCATTGCTGGCGTTTCAAGCTTCAATGCCTGAAAAGCTTTTAAAGTTGATGCTGCTAAAGGTCACAAAGTGCAGCAGAGACTCTGACAGACTCCACCATAGACTTTACATGTAATCTTGATGTTTCTGATGTTGACAGTTGGGCTGGTGTGAACCCACCATTACACCTCACCAGTGTGAGTTCTCATGTGAACGAGTAAATTTCCTTGTTTACTAAAGCTTTCCCCACAGGTCTGACATGAGAAAGGCTCCTCACCTGTGTGAGTTCTCATGTGATGTTTTAAAACTTGTTTATAAGAGAAACTTTTTCCACAGGTTTGACATGAATAAGGCGTCTCACCGGTGTGAGTTCTCATGTGAACGGGTAAATGACATCGGCGACTGAAACTTTTTCCACAGGTCTGACATAAGAAAGGCTTCTCACCTGTATGAGTTCTCATGTGATCAATTAAATTACCCCGTCGAGTGAAACTTTTTCCACAGGTCTGACATGAGAAAGGCTTCTCACCTGTGTGAGCTCTCTTGTGAAAAAGTAGACTGACTCTATGACTGAAACATTTTCCGCATGTCTGACAAGAGAAAGGCTTCTCACCTGTGTGAGTTCTCATATGATCAAGTAAATGACCTCGTCGAGTGAAACTTTTTCCACAGGTCTGACATAAGAAAGGCTTCTCACCTGTGTGAGTTCTCATGTGATCAAGTAAATTACCTCGTCGACTGAAACTTTTTCCACAGGTCTGACATGAGAAAGACTTCTTTAGTTTTGGATGGTCTACACTGACTCTGTGATCTCTGGATTTTGGACATCTCTGATATTTTATCAGCTGTTCTTCTCCACTGGATTCTGAGTCTTCATTCCTGCTTCCTTCCTGATTCTGGTTCTCAGCTTCAGGGCAGTTCTGAGAGAAGAGCTGGTCCTTGTTTGTATCCGGTTCAATGATGTATCTTCCTTCATCAACAGGAGTCACAATGAAAGTTTCTGTCTCCAGCTTCAGTACAAGCTGATCTTCACTGTGACTGATACTAAGATCCTCCTGTTTCATTAAAATCTGTGGAGCTTCTGGTTCTTTTAAATCCTCCTGTGAAGATTGAGGTTCCTGTTGTTCCTCTTTAATCTGCAGACCATCTCGTTGTTCTTGTGGATGTTCTGATTCCTTCTGGTCCAAACTGAAGCTCTTCCCCAGATTACAGACCTGCTCCTCCTCCTTTAAGACATAATGTTGTGGAAATTCTGGACAGAAAGAGAGAAGAGTTTATTTATGTGACTATAAGAAAGAACATTTCACTTTAATCATCTGATGCATCTCAATATGTTTTGAAAAGAAGTGAACCCTCAGATTACCAAGTACACTACACAGAGTTCTACTATCAGAAATATAAACAGCTAGATAGTTCTGAGTTTCAATGACATTTATTTATTATACTTATATCTAAATCTGAGATGGAACAAAAAACAGTATTACATGTTAAACTAGAAAACCACTCAGAGAGCGCAGACCTCCGACAAGCAGACAGATTGTAGGAAGTACTATGTCCGTATCCTTAAAAAAAGTTCCTGGATTCAGACGGTAATCCGAATCACCCCCAAATATCTAAACGATTGTTCCTTTGGTCATTTCTGACCTTTGCTGAGAACTTCATCCAAATACATCCAATAGTTTGAGTTATCCTGCTAACAGACTAACAAACCCCGATGAAAAAATTACATCCTTAGCAACAAAGCAGCTGTTGTCCTGTAAGTCTCCTAGTCAAAGGCTAAATTTCAGACCAGGGACCTCGAGACTATTTAGAGAATTTCTGCCACATATGGAAGACTGACTCACCAGTAGATGGTGATACAGTAACTTTCTATTTCTATAAGTTATTTTAGAATATTGATCTTTTCAGGTATGTGTAGTGGACAGCGGGCTGCAAACTGGAGGTCTGAACCAAACGTGTGCTTGTAGAACACAGAGGGAATCAGCTGGTTCTGAATTTCTGTCTCAACAACAACATATAAACCTGGAACTCCCAACCCACCATCAGAACTGAAGAAGCCTTTTGGATGAAGCTGAGACATCTTCAAAAACTGGAAGAAAAAATCCAGATACTTTTTGAAAACATTTAGGATTTTACAGAGAAATAAAAGACGGATGAGGACAGGAGGACAACAAGAAGACATGTCGAGAAGAACCAGTGTTTCTCTTTCAGAGGCGTTGCCGTGGTGCTGCACCACATCTGTAAAATGCTGAGATTTATTGATGTATTTTACTACTTGTGGAAGCAGCAGCATGAGCATCTCTGTTGTTGCACACACAGCATGCAGGCAGCAAGGAGGCAGGGCATAAGCACATAATTACTCCCCTTCAGTTTTTAGTTAAAGTGTTATAAATAAAACAACATTGACACAAAGGTGAGACCAGAGTCATAATTCACCTCCCTGATTCTCCACTTGCACCCATAACCCACCCCCCAGCACCACGGCTTGAGAACTTTCTAGGGAAGCTGGTTATTGATTTCAGTATTTATGTTGGAGATGCTTCATTAGAAGATACAAGCTAAGAAAGGCAGTTAAAGACAAGCTGGACTCTGTAGTCTTATGTTAACTGCCTTCCTTTATGAAATATTTGTCACAACATGCTGCAATACATTCAACTGTTTGTAAAAACTGCATTCAAGTTAATATTTAACTCTTAGAAACATCACGTATCTGAAGCTGATTGAAGAGACTCTGATGTATCGATCAGTGAACTGAAATCAACATAACTCAGTTTGTTCCCTTTACATTGATTCACTGGAGTCGCTTTGAGAGCGGGTATAACACCAGAAAGTAGATGCAGCTAGAAGAGAAAAACGAGATTGAAAGAGGAGGAAGGTTTGTACTTTTTACCTATCCTGTGTAAGTCTATTTGTGGTTTCCAGCGGATATCCAGAAGTCTGCGCTGACGATCCGCCTCTTGCTCATAAAGAAAAATGGTTTTCTCAAACTGTGTAAATATTTCTTCAGCAGCAGCAGCTAGTCGCGCGTTGATAAACTCTCTGAAAGACTGACCTGAAGACATTGTTACTGCAAACACTCAAATATTTACCTCAAACACAAAAACCGTCTCTAAACGAGGATAAACACGAAGATAGCTAACGCTGCTAGCGCCACACACACGAAGACAAGGAAGTCGCTCTTCTTCTTCTTTGTTTTAAGGCAGACTGGACGCTTCAGGGCGTTTTGCTGCCACCTACTGGTCTCTATTATCCAACTAAATCATTAGATCTTTTAGCCAGCATGTGTGTTGGTGTTGAAAACTAAAACCTTGCGGGCGGCAGAAATACGGAAACAAAACAGAAGGTGGTTGGCATAAACTGGCTTGTGAATGGGCTTGAATTGTCTCTCAGGTAGAGGATGAGCATGGTATGGTGGTGGAAGGATGGACACAAGTGGTGAGTGGGAAAGGACGAGGGCGAGGTAGGATGTGGGGAGAGGATGAAAGTTTGTATGGGACACCGCAGAGTAGTAAAAGGGCGATTGAGGGGAGTGGTGTAAATGGTAAATGGTGTGTACTTGTATAGCGCTTTATTCAGGTCCTACGACCCCCAAAGCGCTTCACACTACAGTATGTCATTCACCCATTCACACACACACTCACACGTTTGGTGATGATGAACTACACACATGTTTGTAGCCACAAATGTCCTGGGACACACACTGACAGAGGCGAGGCTGCCAGACACCAGCGCCGCCAGACCCTCCGACCACCACCAAACAGGCAAGGTGGATTAAGTGTCTTGCCCAAGGACACAACGGCCAGGCAACATCTGGGCAGAGCAGGGAATCGAACCAGCAACCTTCCGTTGGTGTGATTAGGAAGAAGGTGGTAAGAGAGGAATACAAAATAATATTGAAATTTAAAAGGGAGGAAGAAAACATATACACTTAAGCCCGATTACATTGTCAAAGGAACTTAAAAAAAAAAAAAGATTGGGGAGGTTCAACAAGCCAAAATCCTAAGAGATGGGAATTTGCTGATAGCAGGGAAATCTGAGGAGCAGAAAAATAAAGTACTGCATATTGAGAGCATTTGTAAAAAATGGCTAAAACCAACATTAGATTTTGTAATCAAAGGATACAACAGCGTTCGTAGAGATATGGAAGGAGGAGGTAAGGGAAGAGGGTGTGTAATTTTTGTAAAAGAAGGCATTCAATACAGTTTAATAGGAAAAGGTTCACAATTGGAATACATTGTTATTGAAAAATGGACAAAAAAGGGAAATATTAAAATTGTAAACTTTTACAATCCATGTAAAAGACTGTCATTAGAGTCCATGGAAGAACTAATTAGATTAATTACTATTAATTACTTAGAGGGGAAGGTGGTGTGGTGTGGAGATTTCAATGCATACAGCACAGTATGGGGTAGTTATAATGATAAGAATGGGAATGTAATGGAGGAAATTATGGAAAGTAAAAATTATGTATGTTTAAGTGATGGTAGTGGGACAAAAGTGAATGTTAGAATGTGGACAGAATCTGTAATTGACTTAACGTTGGTTTCAGAATCACTAGCAGGTATAAGCAGTTGGAGAGTAAATAGAGACAACACAGTAGGTAGTGATCACTATCCTATAGTAACAGAAACAAGTGTGAATGGTGAAACATATGATATAGGAACTGTAGAGAGGTGGAACTTCAATAGAGCTGACTGGGAGTGAACAGGAGTTGCAAAAAGTTGATTTAAATGCTGATGTTAATGACTTAAATGTATCTGTGTGTTGTGCCATTTTAGAAGCAGCAAATCAGAGTATAAAGAAGAAAGGAGGTAAGATCAAGAGAAACATGGTGCCATGGTGGACAAAGAAGTGTGAGGAAGCAATTAAGTCAAGAAATAAAGCTTTTAAAAGGTTGAAGAAAAATCATAGTACTCAGAATCTTATTGAATATAAAAGGGCTCAAGGTAACGTGAGAAGAGAGATTTGTGGAGAAGGTTTTGTAATTCAGTGGGAAGAGAGACAAAAATAAATCAAGTGTGGACCATGATAAAGAAAATGAATGGAATTAAAAGAGAATATGGGTATCCAATCCTAAAGGATGGAGAAATATCAACAGTTCAAAATGAAGAGAAGGCCAATATGATGGCAAAAACTTTTGCTAAAATTCATAGTTCAGAAAATATTAATGAAGAATGGGAAAGAGGGAAGGAGCAGACTTTAAATGAGAATGAAGAATTATTAAGGAATGAGGGAGAGGGTAATGATTTACTAAACATACCATTTACTAAATCAGAATTGAACAAAGGACTGAGGAAAGCTAAGATTTCATCTCCACGGAAAGATCAAATATGTTACGTTATGATAAATCAACTTAGTGATACATTAAAAGATATAATACTAGAATATTTTAACAGGATTTGGGAAGGTGGAAAGCTACCACAGAGTTGGAAGGAAGCAGTAATTATTCCAATACGTAAACCAGGTAAAGATGAGACAAAACCAGATAACTATAGACCAATAGCATTGACTTCTAACTTGTGCAAAATCATGGAAAGAATGATTAATGATAGGTTGATGTACTATATAGAAAGTAAAGGATATATATCTCAGCACCAAAGTGGGTTTAGGAGGGGAAAAATTACCATGGATCCAGTTTTATGTTTAGAAAATGAAATTAGGAAAGCGCAGGCAAATAAAGAAAGTTTAATAGTGGTGTTTTTTGATTTTGAAAAGGCATATGATTTGTTATGGAGGGATGGGTTACTAATTAAATTAAATAAAATAGGTATTGGAGGTCGGATGTACAGGTGGCTAAGGGATTTTTTTTATGATAGACAGATTCAGGTGAGGATAGAGAAAACGTATTCAGAGAAGTATATTGTTGAAAATGGAACTCCACAGGGGAGTATAGTGAGTCCTTTATTATTTTCAGTTATGATCAATGATGTGTTTGATAACGTAGGAGGGGGGGTAGGGTACTCTCTGTTTGCTGATGATGGGGCAATGTGGACAAGAGGTAGGTATCTCAAATTTATTGTTAAAAAGCTACAGGGAACAATTTTAAAGGTTGAAGAATGGTCAAATAAATGGGGATTTAAGTTTTCGGTGAACAAAACTAAGGTAATGGTGGCCACTAAGAAAATAATTTGTGCAGAAATTTCACTTAAGTTGTATGGACTAGAATTAGAAAGAGTTAAACATTTCAAGTTTCTTGGAGTATGGTTTGATGAAAAATGTACTTGGGCAATACATGTTCAGAATATAATAAATAAATGTAAAAAGGTGCTAAATATAATGAGGTGCTTAGTGGGAACAGATTGGGGAGCAGATAGGATGTCACTGAAAACTATATACTGTATATTGGGTTAATTAGATCAGCATTGGATTATGGCTGTATAGTATATAATGGAGCAGCAGACACAACATTAAAAAAGTTAGTTCGTATGCAGTACCAGGCTTTAAGGCTCTGCACAGGTGCAACAAAAACAACTCCAACAGCTTCAATTCAAGTAGAAATGGGAGAAGTGCCTCTTGATATCAGAAGAGAACAACTTACTCTAAACTAGTGGGTGAAATTACAAGGGCTTGTTCAGGATCATCCCACACAAGAAATACTCAGACTGTGTTGGGAGAAGGAAGTAAAACAATTCAACAGTTTTGGATGGATAGCAAACAAGAAAGCAATAGAGGCTCAAATAGATCAAAGTAATATTAGTCCAGTAGTTCTGTTATCAGTTATACCACCATGGATATTTCCAAGTATACAAGTAGACCAGACATTATTATACAGGACAAATAAAGGGAAGGGATTCAGTTTAAGTTCTAACACAGTGCATGAACATATCAATCTTTATTATGGGTATGTAGAAATCTTTACGGATGCTTCAAAAAATAATAGCAATCAAGTGGGGGTGGCTTATGTAATTCCAGAGTTTCAGATAAATGTAGGGAAAAGGATCAATAATGGACTTTCAGTATACACAGGGGAGCTGGTAGCTTTGTTGTTGGCTGTTCAGTGGGTGGAGGAATATAAACCATTATGTACAATAATTTGTTCAGATTCAAGTTCATCTTTAATAAGTTTAGGTAACAGTCATTCAGAAGACAGACCATATTTTAGTGGAAATTTTACAAACAATCTATAGAATACAGAGGATGGGGTTAGTAGTCAAATTTGTTTGGGTTCCAGCACATAGGGGGGTTACTGGCAATGAGGCAGAAGATAAAACAGCAGAGGAAAGGAAAACAGGAGACATGAGGAGGACAGGGAGGACCAGGAGAGAGGAGACAATAACATCAAGACTGAGAGTTGGACACACTGGATTAAATAGTACACTGGTCATTATAGGAAAACATCAAACAGGCAAATGTAATCTGTGTGGAGTACAGGAAACCATAGAGCATGTTATATTACACTGTCAACAGTATCAAGATGAAAGAAGACGGCTGGTGCACGAGTTGGGGGAAAACAAGTTTGAGTTAAATATAAAGGATTTATTACAAAGGGAATTAGGGTGTGAACGTTTTATGGCTTTGTTTCAGTTCTTAAAGCAAACTAAGTTGTATAACAGGATATAGTGGAGTTTTTTTGTTTTTTTTGTTTCTTTTTTGAGTCATTCCGGTCCACACTCCAAGCCAGTGGTGGCGGTAATGCACCAAAACGTTGCTTGCCAACCGCCAATAAAATTTCAAAAGAAGAAGATGTTTTAGCCACACGTGATCTTCAGACATTTACTCAGGTGTTTATTCTTAGCTTATTTCATTAGATGGAAACAATGTATTATTCTCTTCATTTTGACCCAATTGTCTTGTTCCAATAGTGAGTATATGTTGAATATAGCAGTGGGTCGAGGAGGAGGAGCAGCTATTTTCCAGTCAGGTATATTGATCAGTTATAATTCTTAGGGTTAGCAGGTCCTCTGTTGTTAGTTTGGGAGTTGTAGAGTTTCACTGCTACTGCTGTTTGTATATAAAACAAGTGTCAAACACAGCTCCATAGTCTTAGAAAAAGCTCTGTGTTGCTGTGGCTTTGTTTGTTTAAGATCAAGGTAAACCTCATTATTCCTGGGGGGCAATTTGATGTGCAGGTGACAGTGACACACACACATACGTACACAAAATACAGGATTTAAAAACTTAAAGAGCAACTCACCCTCAAAACAGCTTTTTTCTGCTTATAAACGGTATTAATTAGTGGCGGCTGGCCAATAGAGGGCGCTAGGGCGCCACCCTCCCTATCAAAAACATGATGTGGCAACAAATACATTTTTTTATCAGTGTTTTTTTTCTTTGACAGTGTTGTATAGTGTTCGATCACATGACAAAGTGCTTACACGTCAGCAGAAATGAAATAATACAAGTCCCTCCGGTCATACAACTACTTCATAAGTGGATTTGTGCAGGATCTAAAACATTTATTGATAAATAAACTGAAAGGTAACTACAGAGCAGTTCATCCACTGGACCTGAGCCGGATCTTCTGGTCTTCTTTCTTCTCTCACACACACACATGCTTCTCCTTTCATCCTCAATCTCTGCGCCAGAACTCACTAACGACACCAACAGCATCCGTGATTTATCACAAAAAACAGCAGTGAACACTTTCCCGCAGTAAACAGACTCATTTGTGGCGATCAAAAGATAAAAAAGACGAAGTAAAACGCGTTGAGAAATCCCGCAATGAAAACAAGCAATTCATGTAAACAGCACAATTGAATCAAACTGTCTCAAAAACTAAATAAACAGAATAAGAAACAAGCAGTTAAACCGGTTGTTTTGAAATTACACTGTCGATTGATTTATTTGCATATTAAAAGCATAAGAACAGTAGAGATCTGCAGGACTCTTCATTGATGACACATGAAACCGGGGAGGGAATTTCCAAGAATTTTCATTGCATTCGGGCTGTAATGTGTTCAAAAACCTGAGCTGTATAAGTTTTTAGCTCGGCATGATAATCAGCTGCATGTGCTTCATCATACAGCTCGGGTAAAACTAGTGGAAAATTACTTGATAGCGTCGTCATCACATAGTCTTTAGAATGACCGTCACTAGCGACAAGACGGGTTTTCTCCTCCAACATGCCCGCGAGCTGCAACATCCACGGGAAATGACATCAAAACTATCTATTGTGGCTGGAAAACTAATTTTCCTGAGGATTGCAAGTAAGGGATTAATAAAGTTTTATTCTACAGTATTCTATTCTGTTCAAATAAAAAATATTTATTTTCTTTTTTTTAATTACATGCATTTAACACTCATGTATATTTATATACTGAGAAGACTGTGTAAATGATTTCTGAAAGACAGAAACTGTTTTATAAAATATGATTTCCTCCCGCTTCTCCACTTCTCATGTCTAGTTCAGCTCTGGGGTGCCCTAAAGAGGTGGGCTTTTAGATCGAATTAGCTAATAGCAGATCTGCATTGCCAAACAGAGGAACTTAATTTAGCCAACAAACGCAGAGAAAATAACTTCACGAAGGGCGATTTTTGAAGCTCCCCAAACCACGTTTAACTCATTCAGTGCCATAGACGTCTATATGTGTCTAACTGAATCCGAATGCCCAGTGCCATTGACGTCTTGATGTCTCTACAGCTTTTATTGGCTTAAATCCTGCAAAGCATTCTGAGGCAGCTGCTTGCTGAATTTGAACTCGTTACATGCTATACTTAGTCCTCTGATCCAGGAGAGGGTAGTGGTGCACTTCTCTGGGTGAAAGGGAAAATAACTTCCTGCCCCCCTCCTCATTAAAGGCCATGTGGGAAGGCGATCTGCGAGAGTTAGGCGAGAGTTTGAAGCAATTGAAAATCGATACTTTGTTTGGAGTAATTCCAAAAAAGTATAGAATTGATGGAGATGGAGATGGAGAAGGAGGTGGAGGTGATGGTGTGAAGAAAATGCTCCCAGGAACAGGATCCGATTTACCGGAACCGAGTAGATCATGCCGGACATTGCAGAGCTCATTCGCAAGAAAGAGGTGAGCATCACCGTGCTGTCTAATAGTTTATATTGTGTTTTATTCGACCGTTAGCTCACATTAGCTGCGCGTTAGCTACCCCCGCTCCCCCCGCTCCCCCTCCTCTTTCCTCCACTAGTTGATCGACCGTTATCCACAACCGTTATTCTTTTTAGATGTTTTTTTAACGAACGCTGTAATATTTATTAGCTGCATTGACGTGAAGTGCTGTTTATTTACAGATTTATTTCCTGCAACCAGCCACGGTTGCTCTTCGGCTGCCAGTGCTGATAGAGGTAAAAACGTGTTCTCTGCATTGTATAGAAACGTGTTTATGTATGCAGGTGTATATGTATGGTACTTTTATGAATTCATTTATCTTTTTAGGTCATACATCAAGCAGATGTTCCACTCCTACTGGCAGTAGAACTAGGAAAGGTAGGAAAAAAACACTGCTTTCCATCGCGCGCTCTCTCTCTCTCTTTCTCTACAATAACTAAATTTTTCTATGATTTGTAACTTTTGTGTCAAGGCAATCTGGTCAGGGTGAGAATGAGTGGCGTGGAGACCGTTGGCAGCCTGAAATGACCCCCTTCACTGGAACCCCAGGTTCCCGATCTAAAGCTGCAAAGCTTGACTCTGATGAAGCAGCAGTCTTCCTGGAGCTCATCCTCACTGATGAGGATATTGTGGACCAGACCAACATCTATGCACGTCAGTATTTTGAGACATATCTTGACAGTCATGGAAGCCTGTTTCTATAGATGAACTAAAAACGTTATTTGGGCTGAAAGTTGTGTGTGTGTGTGTGTGTGTGGGGGAGTGATGATTGATCGATAGATGATTTATGGATGGATGGATGGATGCTTTGTCACACACACTTGGCTGGGCAGATGTGCTGGATCATAAATCTGTAAAGTTTGCTTTATTATAATGTTGGGATTGTTCATAAACAACTATTTTTATACATAAAATAAACTATCAAAAGTACTTTTTCTTTGTTGTTTTTTTAGTTTCATAGTAATAAAACATAGTTGAGATGTTGAATGAATCATTGAAACATTAAATATTTACATCAAAGTCACTGATCTGCTTAAAAAACCACTTTACACAAAAACCTCTTTTTCTCAGCTTTTTAGTTTAAGATGGCTGTTTTTGGTGAAAGTTACCTCTGTTCTACTGCTAATTACTCAGGAACGGAAAAAGGTAGAAACTAATTTTTTTTGCTGCTGAAGAAGAAGAGTAAAGAAGAAGAAGAAAAGAGAAGAAAGATTAATATTTCTGATGGTGTTTTCAGATTTCACATAGTCATAGGGAAACATTCTGTGAGCCTTCAAAAAACAGTAAAAATGCTAAATATCTCTGGCACTGAGGGGGATATGAAATCTGAAAGTGCCACTGAATGAGTTAATGTAAAAATCATGAAAAAATGAAAAAAATTGTGTAGTATAAAATAAAATAAAATATTACATACAAACTTGGCCAAATTTTGGTTTTATTTTGGTTTTATTTTGGCATGCACCGAATATTGTTTTTTTCCCTCTCATGAAAGCAACAATTAACCTATGATCTAATGTTTTATTTGTGTTATGCAAAAATATATTCACTTGTCCCTAACTGCTCTCATTAATCTGTCAGGAGCAGGAGAATAAGTGGTGACAAATGGCAGTACTTGAAAACCCTTATAGACCTGGGGTCTCATTTATAAAGCTTGCTTACGCACAAAACGGGGTCGGAAAACTGCGTAAGCAACTTTCCATGCAAACTTCGGAATTTATAAAAAAACGTAGCGGAAAAATGTGCACAACTTTAAGCTGACTAAGAACCTGGCTTACGCACATTTTGGACATGGAGAGCACCTGCAGTGCTGCTGCTGAGAAGGATAAAATTATTTATTCCAGCAGCATTAGCGATTGTAGTCTACCGCTTCGTGTGCACACAGAACAACCCCCCCGTTGCTGAAGCCGTCAATGCTGTGAGTTCTTCAGAGAGATCTGTGGCAGATATAAAAAAAAGGTCTGATCTAAAGATGGAGACAAAAATAAAGATGGCTTGTCACCGCCAGAGTGTGTCTGCCACTGGCGGACCCCCTGGCACCTCTGATCCCCCAACGCTTGCTGTTAGGATCTCAGCCGTAGTCGAACCGGCAAGCGTGCATGGCATTTTGCCGGAGAAGGAGGGAGACACTGACCATGCAGAGGAGACTTAGCCTTTTATTAACACAGATTAAATGTGTCTGTCACTAAAATATAAAACAAAACCAAATCTCGTTGTTTCCCCCTAGTGACTCTGGACGAAGCGTCCAACGAGGCATCCCGGGCGGCGACCGAGGATGTGGTTGCAGGGTCGCACTGTCTCACCAGTGCGCCTCGGGCGCATGGCGCACCTGGAGGTGGCCGAGTGCTAACTGACACTGTTAGAAGTGCGAGAAGAACTGCACAAAATATGTGACGACCAGACTGACTCAGGCACTCTTAAAGAATTAAAAATTGTAAAAAAAAATAAAAAATTATGCCTTCTGTGTTGGTCCTATAAATGACGCATGACATTTTGTCTCAATCTGGCCCCCAGCTGATATTTCGCATGTCGGGGCGGGGGCTTTGTGTGTGTGTGTGTGTGTGTGTGTGTGTGTGTGGGGGGGGGGGGGTTT
>SSNP01000051.1:2038946-2096474 GCA_006937955.1 Pachypanchax playfairii
GGGGGGGGGGGGGGGTTTGTATTTCTGACCTCCTGGGGACCAGTTTCCTGACTTTTACTATCTTTCTGGGGTCCGAGGGTTCTTGTGGGGACCGAAGCCTGGTCCCCATGAGGGGGACTCCCCTTTTTAGGGTTAGGGGTTAGGTTTATAGGTATGGTGTGAATAGAATTTTAGTTAGTCTTAGGGTTAGTTATAGGTCAGTAATGGTTAAGGTTAGGAAAAGGGTTTGTGTTAGGTATAAATCTAGTTACTAAAATAAGAAGCTTTATACATGTAAATGAGACCCCAGGTCTGTTTGAAGAATTTATAAAACCTCCAAAGGACCTTTAGTACCCCCATGAGGCCAAACTGGCAAATAACACTTTGGTAGCCTCTGAAATTCTCAGGTCAGCTGCAAGTTCTATGAAATCTCAATAATTGAGATTGAATGAATGAGTCCTGTAAATGTGTTTTGGGTGAAAACTGGCTTTAAAAGGCAGTGTATGAACCCTAAGGCACACAAGAAATGTTGTAAAATCCCTCCTTGGGTTCACTAAGGGTCAATGAAGATTTTCATGGACCTTCTTTGTTCTTAAGCTTTTTCAATGTAAATGCACCAGTTGCATTATCACATTCCACAGTGCAGCAGCTGTACTAAATTTCAGCTGCATAATCAGCTGAAATTCTTCCTTATTCTGTGGCCATTTAGTTTGCGTTACATTCAATGTCTTTTCGTTGGACAGTTAGAACTGTCTAACGTAATGAGTTAAATGTGGTTGAATTTCAGTGGAAGCAACTCAAATAAGTAAGCAATCAACTCAAAAATGTAGAACAATGCACATATATTTATTGAGTAGGCCTTTAGTTAATAAAATGTTTTACTGTTGAGAAATTCAAGTTACCTAAAATTAAAAGAAGCCATTAGTTCAAGACAATGTCATTTAAGTTGATCCAATGTGAAAAGACCAATGGAAAGGGTTGCCTCAATTTTTCTTGTTGGGTTAAGTCCTTACTTTTTAGAGTGACTTCATAAGCACCTGCACAGTGATTTAATTTCATCATTTATTGATGTTGAGTGCAAATCACAAGTTACATTTTTACTAGGGGTGTGACAATACACATAGCTAATGATGAGACACGATATCAGGTTTACAAGATTGAGATGGGACAATATTTTACATTGCTTTTCAGAAAAATAAAATGACAAAATATGTCCTCCTGGGTGCCCCATGTGCCCTTTTCTTGTCACTTCTCTCTCTCTTTTTTATGTTTGTGTGCTGCATACCTGTGCACCCAACACGATAAAATTAATTATTAAAATCAATTTTGCTAAATAAAAGGATCGGGCTTGCATCAGTCACATGACACCAGTAACCAATGACCGCCACTGATAGCAGGGCGCGTCGGATACGAGCCGCCGGGAACAAGCTTGTAGAGGAGAGTGGAGACATTAACGCGCAAAAAGTGCTGACTGACGCAACAAAAACCAATAAGTTAGGTCCACCATGGCCCATAATACAGGAGTGTGAAGTTATTATACACGTTGTGTTAAGTTATCTGGTGGCAACGCAATGGACGAAGCAGTTGAGCAGTTATAATGATGATATTTTAAAACACTGTATTTGAAAGACAATACATTAAAAAGAATAATATAATATAATATAATATAATATAATATAATATAATATAATATAATATAATATGAAAAATATTTATACTGGAAAAACTGCAGACTTTACTGCAGTAAAATAATTGTATTTCTACTGTTGAAACACTTAAAAATCTTACTGCCTTATTGAAAGAAGATAGTTCAACAAACTGAATCATTGAGTACATTATTTTCTTTTTATTCTGATTTGTTTATTATAATAGCATTAGGAATAAATAATATGGGATGGGGAACAATTCTGGATCAGCCCCATGATGCATATTTCGGGACACAGTCAACAGAAAGTTACTGTTGTAATTTGGGAAAACACATGAAAAGCTATTTGCTTTTTCCTTCTCTTCCATAACAACCTTGTTTTATCCTGTAGGTTTATCTTTTTACTGTTGTATTGTTATTATGTTAAATAACATAACATGTATGTTATCTATTTATTATAGAAAGAAAGCTCTATCACTAATCTTTGCATTTTACTACACTTGTTAGATCAGCTACCATCTCTCATCTGATCTTTTTAATATCTAGAGTCTCAGATCAACAGTATCAGCAGCAGGAACACCAACCTGTCAACAACATCGTTCCTCAAAATGTCTCATTTGAAAGTGTCAATTTTGGAATGTTTCCATGTGGTCAGATAAACTCACATGTACCCAGCCCACCTACCCCCAACCACAGTTACCCCTTAAACCTTGGCCTATATCTGTCCAATGTCCACTCTACTATCTGATCAGCCAAAATCCTAAGTCCTAACCATGCCTAGCTAAAAACTCCTACCCATTCCCGAATCCCCCACACACCATGTCCCTCTCCTCTTAGGTGTCTGACCATCTTCTTTTCTATACTCCTAGCATCCATGCCTCATCCCCAACCTTTAGCAAGACCAGTAGACCCCTTACTTAATCCCACTAACACTCCTGCATGCTGATTCTGGGGGTGGGTGGGTTGTATCTGGATGTGACGTAAACTTAGTGTAGCGGGCACACATGTAATTTCCCCAATCAAAGGGAGCTGCAGCCAGGTGTACTAGGAACAACTCATAGTGTTTGTCTTTGTGATGTGGACAATTCTGGGTACATGGATACTCTTAAGAGTGTTTTGGCCCATGTTTTGGTCAGGGGGAAATGACGTGTTCTTATACCCTGCCATTCATGTGAGATACTTTATCAATGTGTGCGTTCACAGCGTTCCCCACCGGCCCACCCCCTCCTGCTTTTCTAGAACATTTCCTGACTGTCTGTGCTTTCAGATTCAAAAGCGAAACAGTTGAAGTCCAGAAAATTACAGTTTTTCATGGCCTGTCTGAAAGGGGCTTTACCCTGTTTAATACACCCCTCAATCAATCCCACTACCACCCCCGAACCTTAACCCTAATACTATGCCATCCCCAGCCCCAAATTCATAGAACTTAGTTAGTTAGTTCTAACAGGAACCTCTTTGTTGAAAAAAAAACAATCTGAGAATTCTAAAATAGAATTGATGATGTCATCATTTCAAAAACATTCTGAGCCTTTGATTAGGTCACATTTCAGTTTTAGCCCTCAAGAAATTAACATCAGAAAGTTTTTGGTGGTATTTACATTATTTTAAACATTCAAAAAGACTTTTGAAAAATAAACCTTACTATAAGGTAAGGCTATATTTTTATTTCAGTTAATTTATCATATATTCACCTGAGAAAACTGAGGACACAAATGACAACAAAGGCTACTGAGGAGGGAAGGCAGAAGAGACGATAAGGATGGGAGCGGTACTTAAGGACAGACACAATGAGGCAGGATGAGGGCGTTAGCTGAGAACAAACAAGAAGAGGGAGGCTTCTAAGGACAGACAGGACAAGAATCATGAGAAGGATGAGAGTCACTTGATGACTGAAGAAAGAGTAACAAAAGATCCTTAGGATCAACTGACATGGAAACACACTAACATTCAGGTAGGTCTATTCCTTTTCATTTATCTTTTAATTTTATTGTCAGTACTTTCCATGTCCCAGAAATAGTTTAAAATCCTCATCTAAACTTCAGCAACTTTTCTCTAACTCTGACCCTTCTTCCTACATGTAAAGAGTGTCTGCCACAAAAATTTAAAACAGAATAAAAAGTAGATAAAAAATACTTCAAATTGGTATTAGTAGAAGTAATAATAATAATAATAATGCCCCTATTATTTGATATCAATTTGATATAAAGAATTTTTTTTTGCATGTAGTATTAAGATAGTTATATTTTTTGTAATTGTCATGAGACCCCTGGAGTTGCAATGGGATGTAAAAAAAAAACCATCTGACATGTTGTACATCACTGAATGACCGTGTCTTGGCTTGGTCAGTGTTAGTGTCTGTCTATAGTAAAAGACGTGACTAAAAGAAAATGGCTTTAGCAAAGAATTTGGTGTTATTTCTGAAAAAAAATTAACATTTGGGATTGCTGGTTTAACACTAGGATCCCTAAAAATGTAATTCCTACTAAAGAACCCGCACTCACCCCCTGACATGAAGAAAATGTAAATTTGTTTATCATCCTTACATAAGACAATGAAAGTATCTTTTCAAGGGGGAGGGGGGATTGTTTTACAACAGTTCACTATCTATGAAGCTTTGGATAAACTGCTTCTCTACTTTTCTGTAACTCATTTTATAACTAACTTGGGGCATGATAAAAAATAAATACAAAATATTTACTTCATATATCAGTGGTGATGAGTGTTTGGTGTAACCAAGGGCGTCAGTTTGTTTTTAAAGGTGGTGGGGACAATAACAATAAACTTGAGTGTGGTTTGAAGAGTGCTGAGGACATGTTATTAAATATTCATATGTAAGCATTTATCCATTTAGCAGTTCATTACAGTATGCACTGCAGTGTATTGACAGGTGTTAAAAATTTTACAGGAATGTCCTCACTGAAAAAGCCCATCTGAGGATTCTAGAATAGAACTGATGATGTCATTAAAGTTTCAAGTGCATTCTGAGCCTTTGATGACATCATCTTTCAGTTTTAGCTCTTAAGCAGTTAACACCAGATGGTTTTTGGTGGCATTTACATTATTTTGAACAATACTCAAAAAGTTTTGAAAGCTAAATCTTGCCATAAGGTAAGTCTATATTTTTCAGTGAATTTGTAATATAATCATCAAAGTAAACCTTGTGTCAATTTGAAAATTGTTGTTAAGATTATGTACTAAAAATGTTACTCTTCTTCACCTGCAAATACAAAGGGCATGGGCAGCATCTGAGGTCACACAGGACGTGAGAGGAAGATGAGGACACAAATGACAACAATTGTTACTGAGGAGAGAAGGCAGAAGAGACGTACCTCAGGACATTAAGGACGGGAGCTGTACTTGAGGACGGACGTAGTCAGGATCAACTGACACGGAAGGTAAATCTATTCCTTTTCATTCAACTTGTAATTTTATCATTAGTATTCTCTATGTCCCAGATTTAATTTAAAATCCTCACCTAACCTATAGTCCTTTTGCTCTAACCCTGACCCTTCCTCTTACCATGTGAAGGGTATCTGTCGCAAAAATTAAAAAATGAGAATAGAAAGTAGAAAAAGCTTGAAAAGGTAAGTGAAAAACTGGCTGACATGTGATATTATTGAATTAATGTGTCTTAGCTTGGTCAGGATTAGTGTGTGTCTGCAAAAAAATGGTGGAGAGTGACTGAGACAATGACTTTAGCAAAGAATTCGGCCACATTTCTGAAAAAAATAATAAAAACAAAACCTTTTGAATTGCTGGTTCAATAATATTTGCAAAATTGCAGCCTATTTTGTATGTAGAAGCTGGATAATCATCCAGTAAAACATTCTTCAGATGATGTACAGACTTAATTAGTTTGATAAGAATACAGATTTGTCTTTAAAAATTTATGTCATCATATCATTCTCTCTCCATCTGAGTTCTCACCCATTCTGTCCAGTTTACATACTATCCTTTTCAGTTAAATCTCCTGCTATTGCAAAGCCACTGAGAAGGCATTGTCAGCCGGGGGTTGTAAATTTAAAACGTGCTTGATTGTGGAATTTCAATATTCTTTGTTAAAACTAGTGAAAAATGACTCCTAAAGCATACACAGGTTTTAGCTCGTTTATTTAGCTTTAATACTGTATGAGTGTCTGTGGCTCAGGAGGAAGAATGGTTGTCTTCCAATGAGAAGTTTGCAACCCCAACTTCCCTGTCTACAGTTTCTGGGAAAAAAATACTGAACACCATGTAGCCCACTGGTTTGCAAATCAATCAATCCATCCATCCATACATACATACATACAGTACATATACAGTGGGGCAAAAAAGTATTTAGTCAGCCACCAATTGTGTAAGTTCTCCCACTTAAAAAGATCAGAGAGGCCTGTAATTTTCATCATAGGTATACCTCAACTATGAGAGACAATATGAGGAAAAAAAATCCAGAAAATCACATTGTCTGATTTTTAAAGAATTTATTTGCAAATTATGGTGGAAAATAAGTATTTGGTCACCTACAAACAAGTAAGATTTCTGGCTTTCACAGACCTGTAACTTCTTTAAGCGGCTCCTCGGTCCTCCACTCGTTACCTGTATTAATGGCACCTGTGTGAACTCGTTATCAGTATAAAAGACACCTGTCCACAACCTCAAACAGTCACGCTCCAAACTCCACTATGGCCAAGACCAAAGAGCTGTCAAAGGACACCAGAAACAAAATTGTAGACCTTCACCAGGCTGGGAAGACTGAATCTGCAATAGGTAAGCAGCTTGGTGTGAAGAAATCAACTGTGGGAGCAATTATTAGAAAATGGAAGACATACAAGACTACTGATAATCTCCCTCGATCTGGGGCTCCACGCAAGATCTCACCCCGTGGGGTCAAAATGATCACAAGAACGGTGAGCAAAAATCCCAGAACCACACGGAGGGACCTAGTGAATGACCTGCAGAGAGCTGGGACCAAAGTAACAAAGGCTACCATCAGTAACACACTACGCCGCCAGGGACTCAAATCCTGCAGTGCCAGACGTGTCCCCCTGCTGAAGCCAGGACACGTCCAGGCCCGTCTGCGGTTTGCTAGAGAGCATTTGGATGATCCAGAAGAGGATTGGGAGAACATCATATGGTCAGATGAAACCAAAATAGAACTTTTTGGTAGAAACTCAACTTGTCGTGTTTGGAGGGGAAAGAATGCTGAGTTGGATCCAAAGAACACCATACCTACTGTAAAGCATGGGGGTGGAAACATCATGCTTTGGGGCTGTTTTTCTGCAAGGGGATCAGGACGACTGATCCGTGTAAAGGAAAGAATGAATGGGGCCATGTATCGTAAGATTTTGAGTGAAAACCTCCTTCCATCAGCAAGGGCATTGAAAATGAGACGTGGCTGGGTCTTTCAGCATGACAATGATCCCAAACACACCGCCCGGGCAACGAAGGAGTAGCTTTGTAAGAAGCATTTCAAGGTCCTGGAGTGGCCTAGCCAGTCTCCAGATCTCAACCCCATAGAAAATCTCTGGAGGGAGTTGAAAGTCCGTGTTGCCCAGCGTCAGCCCCAAAACATCACTGCTCTAGAGGAGATCTGCATGGAGGAATGGGCCAAAATACCAGCAACAGTGTGTGAAAACCTTGTGAAGACTTACAGAAAACGTTTGACCTCTGTCATTGCCAACAAAGGCTATATAACAAAGTATTGAGATTAACTTTTGTTATTGACCAAATACTTATTTTCCACCATAATTTACAAATAAATTCTTTAAAAATCAGACAATGTGATTTTCTGGATTTTTTTTCCTCATTTTGTCTCTCATAGTTGAGGTATACCTATGATGAAAATTACAGGCCTCTCTGATCTTTTTAAGTGGGAGAACTTACACAATTGGTGGCTGACTAAATACTTTTTTGCCCCACTGTATGTCATGTCATGTCATGGAGGTACCAGTCTGAGCAGGAATGCCCAGACTTTCCCGTCCATGCACACCTCTTCTAGCTCTTCAGGGGAACATCAAGGCATTTCCACGCCAACCAAGAAACACCTCCCAGAACACCTCTCCAGGGAGGTGACCTGGAAGCATCTGAAACAGACCTCTCGACATGGAGGAGCAGTGATTCTACTCTAAGCTATTCCTCGTTGACTGAGTTCCTCACCCTAACTCTAAGGTAGCGACCAACCACTCAAACTCATTTGGTATCATGAATCTTGTCTTTTCAGTCATGACCCAAAGTTCATGACCAAAGGAGATGGATGAATGTAAATTGTGTTACAAAAAGTACTTTGATTGGTCAGTAAGACTAGAAAAGTGAAATACAAAAACAGGCATTTAGTACTTATATCATAAATTTTGTTGAAATAGTGACAGATAAACCATAACCCTATGTCCTGTACACATGTAAAACCCTCAAATGCATTTTAACTTGAACCCAGATTTTAAAACTACACTTATGGTGCGTTCACATTGGACACTTTGTCAGCGTCAAGCAACGCTCCCAACGCATCCAGTTTGATGCTTGTATTTTGAAGCTTGTAACACCTGCCACTTCTGAGCCAAAAAGAGCGCATAGGTGGGGCTTCCTCTGTTGTCGGATGTTCTAAACTATGGCGGGTCATATCGAGAGAGTGGCTTGGCTTTATTTACTTAATAAAGCTAGACAACCTCGACGTCGGGTGCATAAGCGATAAGCTTGTCTTCCATTTTTGAAATATTACGTCTTTCCTGCTCCTGCTTCTTTCAGGTTATGTACAGTGACATAACTACAATAAGACACTCTGATTGGTTGACGCACCACTTCAAGAGTGTCAAAAGTTCAGCTAGCTGAACTTCTGCGCTGCTCGCGTTTCAAGCGTCAAAGCTTGAAACGCAGGAAAAACTTGAAAAGTTGACGCTACCAATGCTCACAAAGTGTCGCAGAGACTCTGACAGATTCAACCTTAGACTTTACATGTAATCTTGACGCTGCTGACGCTGACGTTTGGGCTGGTGTGACTGCATCATTAGTCTTTGACCAAAAAACTAAAGGCTTATACCTTATTATTGCTACTTTATACTACTGGTGTTGTTACTATATAGATTAAATGATTTATGGTGTTTGCTTGTTGTTGTTTTCTCAAAACTCCACTACCACCCCCAAACCCTAAAATGTTGTCAAAACTAAACCAAGATTACTCCCATACTCCCACCCCCTCATTACACAAATACTGTTACCCTCTCCTCTCAGGAATCAGAACCCTAATCTTTTATTACTTCAGTCCACTAACCCAGCCTCCCCACCACCCCTTAACAATGCCCCTACAAGCCACCAACTGTCTGGCTATCCCTACAAAGACATGGCCCTCTATCTTTAATATGTCTATGCAACCTGCCCCAAACCACTTTTTACCCTTGTTAGTAGACCCATCACTGAATACCAATAATATTTAACCTAGGTCTAAGCCCCTTCCTACTCTCATCAATCATAACATCTCCTGTCAGAAATCTTTTTTTTTTTACCCCCACACACCTAATCCCCCCTGTCCAACAACTTTTGAACGCTGCCTCTAAACCCATAAAACAACCTCTACTGTCTGCTCTAACCATAACTCAAAGTTTTAACCATCTCAAGCCCAAAACTCATTCCCTTCTTGTTTTCTCCCCAAACTTTCTTTCCCTCTCCTCTTAGGAGTGTCAGGGTCTGGGGTTTTGTGTTGGGGATTGATGTTTTGGTGATGGCTTGTTTCACTGTGGTTGGGTTTATTGGTGACTATGGGGATCTCTGCAGCTGGTGAGTGTGGTGCTTGTGACACTAATTGTCAGTTCCAGGGCGTGGCAGTCATCAGTGGTTGCAGGTGTGGATCGTTACCCAGCTCAGGAGAGCTGGGTATTTAAACAGAGGAAGAACCACAGACAGGCGCCAGTTCGTTGTCTCTTACACACCCTTAACGTGGTACAGAGTGGCCGGGGATTATTTATGACAGTTGTTTTCGTTAGTGCTACTAACCTGCCTTCTCTCCCTCATCTCCTAGTCCTATATGCTGGAGCGCTCCTCCAGCTCTGAGTGCCTCACCGGTCACCGCGCTGCTGTCACTCCTGCCACAGTAAAACTGTGCAGACAGCCCCTGGAGCCGGAACGAGGACTCACCTCCGACGGGGGTTCAGCGGTCGTGAGCATTCCGACCCGCTCTCCTTTCCCCGTCATCGGACCCGTGTCCTGGAGCATCCTCCAGAGCCAGTGCCTCTGCGTGGTGAGTACCCGCCTATCGTGAGCACTGGTTTCTGACACGGAAGAATTAGAGCTCAGTTGCGGAGATACGCGACTGGCTCTTCCCCTCTGGCTCCTGTCTGTCCCTGGTCGCCTCTGGATCCACACCTCTCCGGTGAGCGCGCTGCTGCCTCCCCTGCTGGACCCACGCAGGCATCGACAGCACCGCGTCCCGGACCTCACCGTACTGCCTCGACTCCTGGAGCACCACCCCCCGCTGCAGTGTCCCGTGGATCTCACCATACGCAGCTTCAGTCACCGCGTCACCGTGAGTACCAGAGCACTATCCCCGCACACTGCAGCGGGCTGTTCATGTGTGACTAACTAACGTCTCCTCCAGGATCGAGTCTCCACCCCACTGCAGTCCAGTCCTGGGGTTATTCATCGTGCACATTTCAGATTCACTGTACTGTTGTCTTGTGCATATAAATAATAAACTCACTTTCACTGATACCTGGTTCTCGTGTGTGTGTCTTGGAGTTGGGTCGCCTTGGAGTTCAGAACAACCCCCCCCTACCTGGTAACCGAACCGTGACAGAACGAACTGGCCAAATGAACTCCCTGACCCAGCTCCAGACCACACCTAACCCCGAGATCCAGGTCCCCATGGAGAGACTGGACCGGGTGCTGGCAGCAGTTTTTAAGTCCACAGACTTAAAATATATTCATTTCGCTCTTGGACTGGCACAGGACATTTTTTTACAGCACCCACAGTTTCGGCAGCTTCCCCAGGTCTCGGACCTGTCCATTCGCATTACCATAGCCCGGGGAAGCTGCATTTGCTACAAACAGGTCAAGGCTCATGCCTGTTCATCCGCTGCTGCTAGCCCCCCAGCACCCACCGTTCCACCCGGTGTCAGAGATGCTTTGTCCGCTCTCCACTCCTCTGCTGCCCGGACCCGCTCCTGGCTGAACATGGGTTCCAGCCCCGAGGACGTCGCAGTCCGCGACGCATCCAGGTCCAGAGTTCCAGAGGGTCCCGGTTCCAGAGTTCCAGAGGGTCCCGGTTCCAGAGTTCCAGAGGGTCCCGGTTCCAGAGTTCCAGAGGGTCCCGGTTCCAGAGTTCCTGAGGGTCCAGGTTCCAGTTCTCGCGAGGGTCCAGGTTCCAGTTCTCGCGAGGGTCCAGGTTCCAGTTCTCGCGAGGGTCCAGGTTCCAGTTCTCGCGAGGGTCCAGGTTCCAGTTCTCGCGAGGGTCCAAGTTCCAGTGCTCGCGAGGGTCCCGACGCCTCTGGTTCTCACGAGGGTCCCGACGCCTCCAGGTCTCACGAGGGTCCCGACGCCTCCAGGTCTCACGAGGGTCCCGACGCCTCCAGGTCTCACGAGGGTCCCGACGCCTCCAGTTCGCCCGAGGGTCCCGACGCCTCCAGTTCGCCCGAGGGTCCCGACGCCTCCAGTTCGCCCGAGGGTCCCGACGCCTCCAGTTCGCCCGAGGGTCTCGACGCCTCCTGTTCGCCCGAGGGTCTCGTCGATCGCTGTCCGCCTTCTCCTGGGCTCGAGGGCGTTGCAGTCCGCAACGCGCCTCCAACGCCAGGGTTCGAGGACGTCGCCGTCCGCGACGGTCCTCCAACGCCTTGGTTCGAGGACGTCGCCGTCCGCGACGGTCCTCCAGCACATCCTCCTGGGTTCGAGGACGTCGCCGTCCGCGACGGTCCTCCAACACCAGGGTCCGAGGACGTCGCCGTCCGCGACGGTCCTCCAGCACATCCTCCTGGATTCGAGGACGTCGCCGTCCGCGACGCTCCTCCAACACCAGGGTCCGAGGACGTCGCCGTCCGCGACGGTCCTCCAACGCCTCCGCCAGGGTTCGAGGACGTCGCCGTCCGCGACGGTCCTCCAACGCCTTGGTTCGAGGACGTCGCCGTCCGCGACGGTCCTCCAGCACATCCTCCTGGGTTCGAGGACGTCGCCGTCCGCGACGGTCCTCCAACACCAGGGTCCGAGGACGTCGCCGTCCGCGACGGTCCTCCAACGCCTCCGCCAGGGTTCGAGGACGTCGCCGTCCGCGACGGTCCTCCAACGCCTCCTCCAGGGTTCGAGGACGTCGCCGTCCGCGACGGTCCTCCAACGCCTCCGCCAGGGTTCGAGGACGTCGCCGTCCGCGACGGTCCTCCAACGCCTACTCCTGGGTTCGAGGACGTCGCCGTCCGCGACGGTCCTCCAACGCCTTGGTTCGAGGACGTCGCCGTCCGCGACGGTCCTCCAGCACATCCTCCTGGGTTCGAGGACGTCGCCGTCCGCGACGGTCCTCCAACGCCAGGGTCCGAGGACGTCGCCGTCCGCGACGGTCCTCCAGCACATCCTCCTGGATTCGAGGACGTCGCCGTCCGCGACGCTCCTCCAACACCAGGGTCCGAGGACGTCGCCGTCCGCGACGGTCCTCCAACGCCTCCGCCAGGGTTCGAGGACGTCGCCGTCCGCGACGGTCCTCCAACGCCTCCGTCAGGGTTCGAGGACGTCGCCGTCCGCGACGGTCCTCCAACACTTCAGACTGGGTTCGAGGAAGTCGCCGTCCGCGACATTCCTCCAACGCCGGGGTCCGGGAACGTCGCCGTCCGCGACGGTTCCCCGATGGCATCAGATCCAGTTTCCAGACCTCCAAGACCACCCAGACCTCCATTCGGCATCAGCGGCCGTCCCTCTGCTGGCAGCAGTGGCCGCCCGCCAGGCGCGCTGCGCCTCTTCGCCTCGCGGCACCAAGGCCGCTCTCAAGGCGCGCTGCGCCTCTTCGCCTCGCGGCACCAAGGCCGCTCTCAAGGCGCGCGGCGCCTCTTCGCCTCGCGGCACCAAGGCCGCTCTCAAGGCGCGCTGCGCCTCTTCGCTTTGCGGCTCCAAGGCCGCCCCCCAGGCGCGCTGCGCCTCATCGTTTCGCGGCACCAAGGCCGCTCTCCAGGCGCGCTGCGCCTTTTCGCTTTGCGGCCCCAAGGCCGTCCTCCAGGCGCGCTGCGCCTCAAAGCTCAGCGGCGCCCAAGCCGCACCTCAGGCGCGCTGCGCCTCAACGCTCAGCGGCGTCCAAGCCGCACCTCAGGCGCGCTGCGCCTCAACGCTCAGCGGCGCCCAAGCCGCACCTCAGGCGCGCTGCGCCTCATCGTTTCGCGGCACCAAGGCCGCTCTCCAGGCGCGCTGCGCCTTTTCGCTTTGCGGCCCCAAGGCCGTCCTCCAGGCGCGCTGCGCCTCAAAGCTCAGCGGCGCCCAAGCCGCACCTCAGGCGCGCTGCGCCTCAACGCTCAGCGGCGCTCAAGCCGCACCTCAGGCGCGCTGCGCCTCAACGCTCAGCGGCGTCCAAGCCGCACCTCAGGCGCGCTGCGCCTCAACGCTCAGCGGCGCCCAAGCCGCACCTCAGGCGCGCTGCGCCTCAACGCTCAGCGGCGCCCAGGCCGCACCATAGGCGCGCTGCGCCTCAAGGCTCCGCGGCGTCCAGGCCGCACCATAGGCGCGCTGCGCCTCAAGGCTCCGCGGCGTCCAGGCCGCACCATAGGCGCGCTGCGCCTCCAGGCTTCGCGGCGTCCAGGTCGTCCTCCAGAGTCTGGACATCTCTCCTCTCGGCCTCCAGGCCGTCCCCCAGACTGTCGGCGCCTCTTATTGCGGCATCCTGGCCGCCCCCCAGACTCCAGACGCCTCTTAGAGCGGTCCTCAGGCCGGCCGCTAGACTGGAGTCGAGGAGCCACTCACCAGGGCCTAGGCCGCCTCCTGACTCTCTGCGCCTAGGGCGCTTTTGGTTTCCAGGTTTGACTGTGTTTATGTTTAGCCTGGTTTTTTGTTTGTTTGACCCTGACCTTAGGTTTGTCCCCCCTGCCTTACCTCCCACCTCCCACCCGTACTGGGGTTTTTGTGTTTGGGACGTCGGGTGCCGCCCCTTAAGGGGGGGGGTCCTGTCAGGGTCTGGGGTTTTGTGTTGGGGATTGATGTTTTGGTGATGGCTTGTTTCACTGTGGTTGGGTTTATTGGTGACTATGGGGATCTCTGCAGCTGGTGAGTGTGGTGCTTGTGACACTAATTGTCAGTTCCAGGGCGTGGCAGTCATCAGTGGTTGCAGGTGTGGATCGTTACCCAGCTCAGGAGAGCTGGGTATTTAAACAGAGGAAGAACCACAGACAGGCGCCAGTTCGTTGTCTCTTACACACCCTTAACGTGGTACAGAGTGGCCGGGGATTATTTATGACAGTTGTTTTCGTTAGTGCTACTAACCTGCCTTCTCTCCCTCATCTCCTAGTCCTATATGCTGGAGCGCTCCTCCAGCTCTGAGTGCCTCACCGGTCACCGCGCTGCTGTCACTCCTGCCACAGTAAAACTGTGCAGACAGCCCCTGGAGCCGGAACGAGGACTCACCTCCGACGGGGGTTCAGCGGTCGTGAGCATTCCGACCCGCTCTCCTTTCCCCGTCATCGGACCCGTGTCCTGGAGCATCCTCCAGAGCCAGTGCCTCTGCGTGGTGAGTACCCGCCTATCGTGAGCACTGGTTTCTGACACGGAAGAATTAGAGCTCAGTTGCGGAGATACGCGACTGGCTCTTCCCCTCTGGCTCCTGTCTGTCCCTGGTCGCCTCTGGATCCACACCTCTCCGGTGAGCGCGCTGCTGCCTCCCCTGCTGGACCCACGCAGGCATCGACAGCACCGCGTCCCGGACCTCACCGTACTGCCTCGACTCCTGGAGCACCACCCCCCGCTGCAGTGTCCCGTGGATCTCACCATACGCAGCTTCAGTCACCGCGTCACCGTGAGTACCAGAGCACTATCCCCGCACACTGCAGCGGGCTGTTCATGTGTGACTAACTAACGTCTCCTCCAGGATCGAGTCTCCACCCCACTGCAGTCCAGTCCTGGGGTTATTCATCGTGCACATTTCAGATTCACTGTACTGTTGTCTTGTGCATATAAATAATAAACTCACTTTCACTGATACCTGGTTCTCGTGTGTGTGTCTTGGAGTTGGGTCGCCTTGGAGTTCAGAACAACCCCCCCCTACCTGGTAACCGAACCGTGACAAGGAGTGTGAAATGTTATTTATAATAGT
This sequence comes from Pachypanchax playfairii, assembly GCA_006937955.1. Lineage (NCBI taxonomy): Eukaryota > Metazoa > Chordata > Actinopteri > Cyprinodontiformes > Aplocheilidae > Pachypanchax > Pachypanchax playfairii. Next base: position 2,053,805 of record SSNP01000051.1, read on the forward strand.
CCCATTCCACCTGGCCCATCCACACCTTAGCTTTTTAAATTACCTCGCACTCGATCCTGCTGAAAGCACTTAATCTTGAAATTAAACCTAAACCAAAGGCAGCTCAAAATTCCAACTTTTCTCTCATTTTGTTCTCCAAACCTCAACTGTCAGAACTTGAATCTTTTTCCCAAGCCACACCTAACTCCCACCGTCCCCTTCTACCCTTAAACCTTGCCCTTAAACTCATCAAACAGCCTCACTATTGATTCCATTGGCCAGAACCTTGAAGCAGAAATCCAGAGTTTTTTCTCAGTGACACTGAAGCAAAAAAAAAAAAAGTTAAAATTGCAGGCAAGTCTATGGGATGGGGGCAGGGTTTAGAAAAAAAAAATTTTTCCAATATTTTATTACAGAACAGGGCCAGACTATCACTTTTCTGGAATTAAAAAAAAACATACATATCCCCTGTAAAAGAAAAAACAACGAATTGCCGATTTGAGTCTTAACCAACCCAACCCCAAATTCCTTCCCATTTCCTTTTCCCTAAAACTTTGTTTACCTCTCCTCCAAGGAGTCAGACATTTTAGTTTTAATATTCTGATCCCACATGCTCCATCCCCACCCCTTAGCTGTTTTAAAAGACCCTTGATTCAATTCCATTAACATCCCTTCATTATTAAACGAGGTATTGGCAGCTAAAAATCCTACGTTTTCTCCCAATTCTTTTTACTTCCTTTACACTTAACTTCCCTTGTCAGAACTCTAATCTTTTAATAACCCCACGCACATAACCCGCTTGCCCAACAAAACTTTAACCTTGCCTCTAAACCCAGTAAGCAACCTCACTACTGTCTCACCTATCATTAATCCAACTGGTACATCTTAACCACCTTATCCCCATAATTCCCCCCACCCAAAAAAAAAATCCTTTTAACCTAGCCCCTAAGTCCATAAAAACCTCTCTACTTTCTCCCCTACCCCTAATCCTAAGTCTAACCACCTGCAACCTCAAACTAACTTCCCCTTTCCTTTCTCCCCGATCTTTATTTTTAACTCTCCTCTCAGAATTTAAAAAATTTGCTTTTAACATTCACATCCGACCAACCCATAACAAGCACTATGTTCGGGCATGAAGGTGTTCACATGTGCACTTGGCACCTGGACACCTTAGGTCACAGTTTGATGATCAACTTTGTCATTTCATCAGATCTGTGACCGCTGGTGAAGAGAGGGGCGGAGCTGTCAACTGATCACTACCTGGTGGTGAGTTGGCTCCGATGTTGTGTTAGGATTCCAGTCAGAACTGGCAGGCCAAAACGTACTGTGAGGGTCTGCTGGGAACATCTGACAGAGTCCACTGTCAGAAGGAGTTTCAAGTCACACTTCTGGGAGAACTTCGAACATGTCTGGGGAGGGGCGGGGGACATTGAGTCTGAGTGGACCATTTTCAGTGCCTCCACTATCGAGGCGGCTGACCACAGTCGGGCCCTCAAGGTTGTTGGTGCATGCCATGTCGGCAATCCTCGAACCCGCTGGTGCATCCCTTACTGCAGGTATCCACCAGCGGGTTCGAGGATTGCCGACATGGCAATCCTCGAACCCGCTGGTGGATACCTGCAGTAAGGGATGCTGTTAAGCTGAAGAAGGAGTCCTATCAGGCCTTTCTAGCTTGTGGGACTCTGGAGGCAGCTAAAAGGTGTCGGCATTCCACGCGGAATGCAGCCCGTGTGATCACAAAGGCAAAAAATTAGGCAGGGGAGAAGATTGACAAGGCCATGGAGAAGGACTTCTGTATGGCTTAAAGGAGATTCTGGGCAACCATCCAATGTCTCAGAAGGAACAAGCAGTGCACCATAAATACAGTTTATGGTGCCAGTGAGGAACTGCTGACCTCGACTTGTGACATTGTGAATTGGTAGGCAGAATACTTTAAAGACCTCCTCAATCCCACCAAGGTGTCTTCCAGCGAGGACTCTGCTGGGTGATCTCCAATCACTGGGGCTGAAATCACAGAGGTGGTTAAAAAGCTCCTTGGTGGTAAAGCCCCTGGGTTGAATGAGATTTGTCCTGAGTTTCTCTGGATGTGGGACTCAACCTCACTTCCGCTAGACTATACGTCGCCCTCATGCACTCAAAAAAAGGATTTCATTTGTTATAGCCATCCCACCTACCCAATTTTAACATTTTAAATAAACCTTTTCAGTCAACCATCTTTATTACACATTTAAGCTAATGGCAGCCTAAAATCCCACCTTTTCTCTTTTTCTTACTTACCATTCAAACTCAACCTCTCCTGTCAGAACTCTAATATTTGTGTTAGCCCCACACACCTAACCCCCCTCCTCACCACAACCTAAAACTCCCCCTGAACCCATAAAAAAACCTCTTTACTGTCTCCCCTATCTTTGATCCGACCTCTTAACTACCTCCAAACCCCCAAACCCTTGACACCATCTTTCTTTACCTCTTCTCTCAGAACTTAGAAATTGTACTTTTGATATTGCCATCCAACTTAACCCAACCCCACCCCTTAGTGTTTTTAATAGACCCTTACTCAATCCCACTAAAACCCTTTCATATTTAATGTAAATCTTAGTTAATGGCATCTTAAAATCCCATTTTTTCTACAACTTCTTGTTTTGTCTTTCAAGCCTAACCTCTCCTGTCCATTATCTAATCTTTTTTAGTGCCCCACACTCTCACCCCCTCCTCAATATCCTTTGAAACTTGCTCCTAAACCCATAGAAACATATTTACTTTCTCCCCTACCCTTTGTCAGAAAACCTAGGCACCTACAACCCCAAACTCGTTCACCTCTCCTTTGTCGAATCTCCTTTCAGAACTAGAAAATGTAGTTTGACCCTCCTATCCAGCCTACCCCATCCCCACCCCTTAGTGTTTTTAATAGACCCTTACTAAATCCCACTAAAACCCTTTCATCTGTAATACAAATCTTAGCTAATGCCAACTTAAAATCCCACTTTTTCTCCAACTTCTTTTTTAGTTCTTCAAGCGTAACCTCTCCTGTCAGTTATCTAATCTTTTTGAGTCCCCCACACTCTCACCCCCTCCTCAATATCCTTTGAAACTTGCTCCAAAACCCATAGAAACTTATTTACTTTCTCCCTTACCCTTTGTCATAAATCCTAGGCACCTACAACCCTAAACTCAGTCCCCTCTCCATTGTCGCATTTCCTGTCAGAACTACAAAATGTAGTTTGACCCTCCTATCCAGCCTACCCCATGCCCACCCCTTAGTGTTTTTATTAGACCCTTACTCAATCCCACTAAAACCCTTTCATCTTTAATATAAATCTTAGCTACTGCCAGCTTAAATCCCACTTTTTCTCCAACTTCTTTTTTAGTCCTTCAAGCCTTACCTCTCCTGTCAGTTATCTATTCTTTTTTAGTCCCCCACACTCTCACCCCCTCCTCAATATCCTTTGAAACTTACTCTTAAACCCATAGAAACACATTCACTTTCTCCCCTACCCTTTGTCATAAATCCTAGGCACCTACAATCCCAAACTCATTCACCTCTCCTTTGTCGCATCTTACTTTCCCTCGTCTTTCAGAACTTAACAAATGTAATTTGACCATCCCATACAACATACCCCATCCCCACCCCATTAGTGTTTGTAAGAGACCCTTACTCAATCCCACTGAAACCTTTTCAACTTTAATATAAATCTTAGCTAATGCCAGCTTAAGATCCTACTTTTTCTTCAACTTCTTCTTAGTCCTTCAAGCCTAAGCTCTCTTACAAGTTGTCTAATTATTTTTTGTCCCCCACACTCTCACCCCCTCCTTAATATCCTTTGAAACTTGCTCCTAAACCCAAAGAAACATATTTACTTTGTCCCCTACCCTTTGTCATAAATCCTAGGGACCTACAACCCCAAACTCATTCCCCTCTCCATTGTCGCATCTTACTTTCCCTCGTCTTTCAGAACTTAACAAATGTAATTTGACCATCCCATCCAACCTACCCCATCTCCACTTCTTAGTGTTTTTAATAGACCCTTACTCAATCCCCCTAAAACCCTTTCATCTGTAATACAAATCTTAGCTATTGCCAGTTTAAAATCCCACTTTTTCTCCAACTTCTTTTTTAGTCCTTCAAGCCTTACCTCTCCTGTCAGTTACCTATTCTTTTTTAGTCCCCCACACTCTCACCCCCTCCTCAATATCCTTCAAAACTTGCTCTTAAACCCATAGAAACATATGTACTTTCTCCTCTACCCTTTGTCATAAATCTTAGGCACCTATAACCCCAAACTCGTTCACCTCTCCTTTGTCGCATCTTACTTTCCCTCGTCTTTCAGAACTTAACAAATGTAATTTGACCATCCCATCCAACCTACCCCATCTCCACCTCTTAGTGTTTTTAATAGACCCTTACTCAATCCCTCTAAAACCCTTTCATCTGTAATACAAATCTTAGCTATTGCCAGCTTAAAATCCCACTTTTTCTCCAACTTCTTTTTTAGTCCTTCAAGCCTTACCTCTCCTGTCAGTTACCTATTCTTTTTTAGTCCCCCACACTCTCACCCCCTCCTCAATATCCTTCAAAACTTGCTCTTAAACCCATAGAAACATATGTACTTTCTCCTCTACCCTTTGTCATAAATCTTAGGCACCTATAACCTCAAACTCGTTCACCTCTCCTTTGTCGCATCTTACTTTCCCTCGTCTTTCAGAACTTAACAAATGTAATTTGACCATCCCATCCAACCTACCCCATCTCCACTTCTTAGTGTTTTTAATAGACCCTTACTCAATCCCCCTAAAACCCTTTCATCTGTAATACAAATCTTAGCTAATTTCATTTTAAAATCCCACTTTTTCTCCAACTTCTTTTTTAGTCCTTCAAGCCTTAATTCTCCTGTCAGTTACCTATTCTTTTTTAGTCCCCCACACTCTCACCCCCTCCTCAATATCCTTCAAAACTTGCTCTTATATGGCGTTGGTATTGAGACTCATTCTTGAGCAAACAAAAAGTCATTCTGAGCGCAAAGAAATATTTTGTGCTTGCACGTGAGTTAAAGTTTGAGTAGAAAATATTTTTACTCAAAGAAGAAAAAACATCTGAGCCAAGAAAAATAAATAATATACACACAAAATGTATTTCCACTCTTGCTCCTATCTGTGCACAACCACAACGATAAAACTCTCGCTCAGTTCCCTTTACCGGCTCCATCAACTGTTTCTCTCTGCGCGCGTGCAGTGCAGCACCTGTCCTCAGGACTGCCGGCGCGCGCGCTCAACTCAATGCAGGTCTGACAATTGTGCCACAATTCCAGCCAATCACAAGCCTCAGAGAAGGTCATCGTGATTGGCTGCTTCACAGGGTTCCGGCAACACTGTAAAAGGTATCCACCCGGTCGGTGTTTTCGGTGATGTGAAGTTAAGTGGAACTCGTCTGATAATCTACATTACGATTTTGGTAAGTTTCTCTATTTTCCTTGTATTACATCTATCTACATCATTCGAATCAGGCTATTTTCTAATTGTGATATTAGCTATCGTAATGTAGATTATCAGACGAGTTCCACTTAACTTCACATCACCGAAAACACCGACCGGGTGGATACCTTTTACAGTGTTGCCGGAACCCTGTGAAGCAGCCAATCACGATGACCTTCTCTGAGGCTTGTGATTGGCTGGAATTGTGGCACAATTGTCAGACCTGCATTGAGTTGAGCGCGCGCGCCGGCAGTCCTGAGGACAGGTGCTGCACTGCACGCGCGCAGAGAGAAACAGTTGATGGAGCCGGTAAAGGGAACTGAGCGAGAGTTTGTATCGTTGTGGTTGTGCACAGATAGGAGCAAGAGTGGAAATACATTTTGTGTGTATATTATTTATTTTTCTTGGCTCAGATGTTTTTTCTTCTTTGAGTAAAAATATTTTCTACTCAAACTTTAACTCACGTGCAAGCACAAAATATTTCTTTGCGCTCAGAATGACTTTTTGTTTGCTCAAGAATGAGTCTCNCTGTCAGGGTCTGGGGTTTTGTGTTTGGGGATGGATGTTGGTGATGGCTTTTTTCACTGTAGTTGTGTGTTTTCACTGGTGACTATGGGGATCTCTGCAGCTGGTGAGTGTGGTGCTTGTGACACTAATTGTCAGTTCCAGGGCGTGGCAGTCATCAGTGGTTGCAGGTGTGGATCGTTACCCAGCTCAGGAGAGCTGGGTATTTAAACAGAGGAAGAACCACAGACAGGCGCCAGTTCGTTGTCTCTTACACACCCTTAACGTGGTACAGAGTGGCCGGGGATTATTTATGACAGTTGTTTTCGTTAGTGCTACTAACCTGCCTTCTCTTCCTCATCTCCTAGTCCTATATGCTGGAGCGCTCCTCCAGCTCTGAGTGCCTCACCGGTCACCGCGCTGCTGTCACTCCTGCCACAGTAAAACTGTGCAGACAGCCCCTGGAGCCGGAACGAGGACTCACCTCCGACGGGGGTTCAGCGGTCGTGAGCATTCCGACCCGCTCTCCTTTCCCCGTCATCGGACCCGTGTCCTGGAGCATCCTCCAGAGCCAGTGCCTCTGCGTGGTGAGTACCCGCCTATCGTGAGCACTGGTTTTTGACACGGAAGTATTAGAGCTCAGTTGCGGAGATACGCGACTGGCTCTTTCCCTCTGGCTCCTGTCTGTCCCTGGTCGCCTCTGGATCCACACCTCTCCGGTGAGCGCGCTGCTGCCTCCCCTGCTGGACCTACGCAGGCATCGACAGCACCGCGTCCCGGACCTCACCGTACTGCCTCGACTCCTGGAGCACCACCCCCGCTGCAGTGTCCCGTGGATCTCACCATACGCAGCTTCAGTCACCGCGTCACCGTGAGTACCAGAGCACTATCCCCGCACACTGCAGCGGGCTGTTCATGTGTGACTAACTAACGTCTCCTCCAGGATCGAGTCTCCACCCCACTGCAGTCCAGTCCTGTGGTTATTCATCGTGCACATTTCAGGTTCACTGTACTGTTGTCTTGTGCATGTAAATAATAAACTCACTTTCACTGATACCTGGTTCTCGTGTGTGTGTCTTGGAGTTGGGTCGCCTTGGAGTTCAGAACAACCCCCCCCTACCTGGTAACTGAACCGTGATAAACACAGATAGGCCCAAACCAGGATTCGAACACAGGACCTTCTTGCTGCAAGGCTACAGCTCTACCTGCGCCACCTTGCAGCCAGCATTCAATTCATTTCTCTAAACTGAGGTCATTCAAAGAGTTTTCTGCAACAGGTAAGATATTATTTATTAATAATCTTAAGACAAAAAAAAACACTTTAAAAGGTATGAGGTATAATTCATGTCTGAAACCAATAATAAAAGCAAAACATTGTAAAGTGGAACAAAAAGAGACATTTTCTGCATTTCCTAAAGATAAACCACGTGGAAGTTGCTGTTAAAGCAAACATTGGTGAAGACGTGACATGAACTTTTCTGTCAAGTGAGCTCTGTGGTCTAATTGCAGCTGGTGTGTAGAAACACAAGCTGCATTTAGCTCCCAATTAAACCCTTCCTTAACATTTAGGGAGAATGGGCCAAAAATCCTGCATCATCACTTTTCCAAGCAACTTCCTCATTGTTGTGTCACTCCTGGCTCGTAAATAACGCTGAAGAAGCACCTCCGCTGTTTCCTCACACCTGCTGATATGATACAAAATTGAACAAAAGCCTCCAGGTGGATGCCTCTGAGTGTGCTGGTCGTTCCTGCCGAGGGAAAACCGTGACACCAGAAACTCAACGTGCAGAGCAAGAGACAGGATCACAGGCCAGGGTTAAGGCCACGTTTCACGTGTAGTTTCACATGCATAAAGCCTAGTGTGGGGGTAGAACAGTAACTTAGAGGGAGACTAAAAGAGATACAAACACCTACATGAGAAACATGACATTTACTGTTCAAATACCCTGGTACTCACTTAATGATGGAGGAGAGCGAGCCAACGTGTGATGGGATACTGAGCTTAGTGCCCAAAGAGTGATTATACATCTCAAAAACAGCACCGAGTTGGCTACTTAACAAATACATGTAAAATTGTACCATAATACTGTCAATTTAAAATATAAAACTTAAGCAAAAACACCTGTTTTAATGTATTTATTAATTAGAATATTATTTTAAATCACGAGTGGTTGAGATTTGCCTGTTTTTGCTGTCTGTGGGGGAAGAAATAGGAATGTTTTCTATTTACTGTGCTGTTTGTTTTCTCTAGCCCATTTCATCATACTAAATACCTAGTATTTATATACACTATGCTCTGTCCCCTCCTCATTGCCAGATTGTCTTCTTGCTTTTGCTGCAGCAATCCAGCTTTTTATGTTCTACTGTTTCCAATGCAGATAAGTTTTGCTTTTCTCTATGCCTGCCTTTGCCTTAGCATTTATTGTTTGTTTAAACAGAGAAAAACCTGCAGAATCAAATACTACACATCCTCTGGTGGAGGATCTTAGTGTTACAAGTGGAAAGTGGCAATTTTATTAGATTTTTTTTCCCTATTATATAATTAAACAAAAAAAATTCAACAAAATCAACATTTCTAACAAGAATGTTACTAATACGTCAGAGTTTAAAGGATTAAACATCATTCAGATGGTGTTTGATGATGAAACAAAAGAAGACATGAAAATTAAAATGACAGAACTAAGTTTATTGCTAACATTTAAAAAATATTTATCTTTTTATATTATCTAAATGGCCAGTTTTATTTACCTTTGCAGCCTCTTTGGGCAGGTCGAAGGGAATCCGCTGGCGGACTTTTGGAGGCAGCTGACTGAGTACGTCTGCTTTCAAGCGACGGATCATAATCTGGCTCAGACGCTGGTGCAGCTCCTCCAGGTTGGACGCTCCGCGACAGTCCCACTGCCTGCGAGGCCCAAAATACCTGGATGCAAAAGGAGATGATTCTTACATGCTTTTATTTCCTGCAGAAGAAAAACTAAGCTTGTAGAAATACTGTGAAGGAATAGTTAAACACACCGAAACATTCCCACCTGGGAGCTGCACGACACTGCAACACACTCCTATTGTTTACCAACGAGCTGCTCTGCTGAAGCAGCCCTGTATTTTGCTTAAGGGCACTTTGCAAAGAGCAGAAAACTTATCTGTATAATGGCCAAGGCGATAGGTTTATCCAGAACTTTTCTTTTTTTTAACAATTTATCAGCCAAATGAATTGTTAAAATAGCACTGGCCCTCCACACAAAGGCTGGTTTTATGCCATGTTGGCTGAAAAAGTGGACAAACTTCACACAGCACTGCCAAAACGGGCCGTTTCACACATTGGTGTTGAAAGTTTTTACTAGTGAGGGATGCAAAACCACTACTTCTAACCTTCACCAAGTGGTTTCCTTGGTCCTGAAGATTGCTCCTGCTCCTCACTGGGATTTATATAAAGACAGGAGGGTGAGGATGCTCAGATGGCCTTTGCTTCTGCAGATTTTTATTTGTCTGACAGAACGGCATTCCCCAGTCACAATAAAAGGCATCTTATACAAAGTGTTACCATCAGAAGATGGCGCCTATCCCATCCCCCGGCCAAGCTGCCAACTTTGACGAACTTCCAAAACAATGCGTTTGATGTGTTAGTTCACAAGTGTAAGTGATCGTTTCTGGCAACTAGAAGTCAGCTGGCATTCGACGTTTGGCTTCAATAGCAGCCTGGAACTCACAACAAACCTTCAGTCCAGTCACAGGTACCAGGCCACCGTATCCCACTGTATCCCAGCAGACACAATTAAATATCCAAACATTTCAACTTTATGACCTTCAACAGATAAAGACAAGATTTTCTCTCAGAATGTATTTGGTAAAATGATAATGGAATTAATATCACACTCCAAGTTTGCCAGTTAAATATGAAGCTTTTCCCTGAGAGAAAAGAACAGCCAGATAACCGTTAGCTTAGCCTAGAATGAAGGAGTAACAATAAGACTGGCTAAAAACTTACCAAGCTACAAACTGAAACAAATTACTTTAAAACTTGTAAAAGTATTGTTTTTAAAGTACAGTCAGAAATGGGAAAAATACTGACAGTAAAATTAAAAGATAAAAAGGTAAAAAAGATTCAAGAACATGTGAGTAGTTCAATAGTTTTTCATTCATTTGTCATATAACTATGTATATTCCTAAACTTTAAATATTAATTTACCTGAGTGCCAAAAGGCAAAATTTTAACTGCCGCATCTTTTCTTTTTCAGCTGTCTTGAGTGTTAACCATGCTCTTTGTTTGTTGAGCTCAGTTTGACATTTCTCCAAGTTTACCCAAGGCCAACTAATTTGACTTCACTGAAAATAATTAGGAAGGAACGTATCTCTAAGGTCTCCGAATTGATTGCCCATATCAAGGTTAAAAACCAGGGCCAGGAGGGTGAGAAGACCATCTATAGATCTGTGAGATAAAACCGTATCTAGACACAAATCTGAAGGTGGGTACAAGAAGGTTTCTGCAGCATTTAAAGTGCACAAAAACACAGAAAGCCTATTCTAAAACAACAGAACTTTAAAAACACTCAAATGGAAGTGAGGAGACAAAACAGGCTTTTGAGTAACACTCAAGCTTTGCTTTAGTGATGACCAAAAAAAATTGAGTTTTATTTTGAAACTGTTTCGAGCTCTAAAATATTAATGAGGAGAAAAAAAAATCTAATTTTATTACAGCAATAAAGTGTGTAATTGAAAGTGTTCTATGGATACTGTACATTTATGTTAGTTTAAGAAAAGAAGGGATTATTTTCATACTAAACCTTGATATATATATTATTTTAATGTGGGGAAATGAGCTTTTTAGGGTTTAAATCGCCTGGAGGCTTTCAAGAGGCATCACATAAACTAGTACAATTAGAAAATATGAAGACATTTGGAAAATGTCACCTGTAATGAGCGTTGCAGTATTTCTTGGCGTAGTCTGTCCAGGTCCCAAACCTTTTTGGATAGAGGGCATCAATCTGCATGAAAAGCTGTGAAAAAACACAGAGGCAGTAGATTTTGATGACAACTTTGGGCCAAACTAAAAGCTAACTTGAAAGTATATGAGGATTTAGGAGAGAGATGGAGGTATGGGAAAAGATAAAAATGAAAAAAAGGGTTTAAATAATATTAATGCCTTTTATGGTATTAATTTCCTTATGAAGGAGCCATTAAAACAAATTATATCCTAATGTTTGCTTTGTTACGTTGCATAAAAACAACCAGTTTAAATAGAATATTTTCAAAATGCAACATAAACATTTCTAAAACAAATACTCATGACTTTAAATGCTTTAATCGCTATTATTTAAACACGCACAAAAAAAGACCAAAACACTGTTTTCCCAATACGGAGCCTAAAAAGGGCTTGTGTGCACAAAATAGGAGCGATCTGGTCATTCACGTAACTTAAACTTATGAATGAATTGGTCACTGTTGCCGTCATGTCTCTTTGTGTTGGATTAACCCCCCAAACCACCCCCCCAGTGCCAATGATGGAATATGGCTGTAAACCACAATACACCTGCAATCTAACACACACTGTATCACAATGGTATAATAAATCATAATGGAGGAAGGGGGGGGGTTCCATCGCTCTACAAACACAGTTGTCCTGTGAATAGCCGCTTCTTATTGTTTCTAAATTCAATAGTCTCCCCCCCCACCACCACCTCCACCCTTCTTTTATTACTTGTCTCATTCATTGCGGCGCCGTGTCTGTTCATATCGAGCTTTGTAAATGAAGTTTTTGCAACAAAAGGTTATTGAAATAAGACCACAGGATCCAGGAGGATGAGTGACGCCACCGACAGTTAATTGGCTTTCTGAGATTGGAGCTGAGTCCAACCCCCCCCGCCCCCAGATCTGGAGCAAGTTACCATGGCGATCTACCTGCACAGGAACACCTTTGTGAGAATACAACTTGTTAAGAATTTTATCCTCAACATGTTTTCCATGTGTTTAATCTTTCATTAAATATGCAGAAGCTTTTTTTTAAGGAATTCAAGATCTGCAAGGTCCATTTAATCTTTCGGGGGGGGAAAAGAAAAACAACCTGCTTCATTTACTCTCTTCCCACAAGGCATCATTAACTTTTCATTGCAAGGAATCTGATTACCTCTTCAGGTCTGCCCAGAGCCGGGGTGCCAGTGAGCAGAACAGCCCGCTTGGCCTTCTGTATGAGGGGGACCAGGATCCTGGTCCGTGCCGCGTTCCTGGATTTGAGGTAATGTGACTCATCCACCACCACCACTGCAAACTGTTGTCTGGTAAGCGCCTCCACTAGGGGGCGTGCATCTGTGGTGAGGAGGCCGTAACCCAGCACTGTGACTTTACTGCTGCTGATTTCCCTGTGAAACACACACACACACACACACACACACACACACACAGACACGATAAGTTTAAAGAGTGTTTTCCTAAAAGATAAAAATAAAAACATTAAAGCATAAAAAGCATCTTAATTAGTTTAGATTTCATTCTTATTATTTATTTGGTTTGTTTTCTTTAAATCCCTTCCTTAATTAGTAGAATAATTCCTTATTCCTGGTTACTAGTTCCAGTTTGGACCCATTTGCCTTGAGAACTCCCCTAATTCTTAACCATTCAACAAAGTGTCGGGAAGATTTCACTGAGATTTCAGTCCATATTGACATGAGAGAATCAGCTGCAGGTGATGTTCCACCACATCCCAAAGGTTCTCTGTTGGACTGAGATTTGGTGATTGTGGAGGCTGGTGGAGATAAACTAACTTGTGATTAGAGCTTTGTGACATGATGCTTTATCCTGCTGGAAGCAGCCAGCAGAAGATGGAACACTGTGGTCATAAAGAGATGGACATGGTCAGTTAGACTGTGGAGTTTAAACGGTGTTCAGGTGCTGCTGAAGAGCCCAAAGTGTGTCAAGATAATGTCCTCCAAAGTGTGACATCACCACGTCTGATACAAAGATGAATGGATCCATGTTTACATGTTGTTTACATCAAATTCTGTCTGTCTAAAAGTTCAAATCGAGACTCATCGGAAATGATTTTCCAATCTGTTATTGTCCAAGTGTTGGTGAGTCTGTGTGAAGTGGAGCTTCAGTTTCCTGTTCCTCTGTAAACTAGTTTGTGAGTGATCATGTACATAGATGATTGATAGAAAAGACATATGTAGATATATACCAATTTCTAGTTTCTATAAAGAACTTATTGACAATCAGAAGAACATAGACCGTGACTCTGAAAGTAGAGTCCCCTTTAAGATGCAGAAACAGTTACAGCTATATGCAGACCGAACATCTGTTCTCTGTGTTTACTGGCTTGGCAACCGAGGCCCCCTTAGGGAAAGCAAACCAAAGTGTAAAAGAAGAGGCTATAACCGAAGTGTTAAAACAGTCACATTGCTTCACACAATCTCATCATATGCCTGTTCAGAAATCCACTCCTGATACGCAGATCCACACCGGCACAGACGCAGAGGAACAAACAAGCCAAAAAAACCCCAAAAAAACACAAATCATCCTCAGCATCTGATCGCTGGAGTCAAGTGCTGCTGACGTTCTACAAAAGCACAAGCGAGTCAAAGCACCGAGAGGAGGTGCCGCATCATCCGCGTTTAGTCATTAACACATCCAGTTCAAGAACAGGTTTTTTTTTTCTTCCCACGTGGCGTTCACAACCTCTTTGCACCTCCTCTGTGATGCGAGGTGAGGAGTGGAACCCCCCTCCACCCCCTGCCGCCACCTTCAAGTCGCAAATAGAGAAAGTTTTTATCATTCAAAACATGAAAAAACAGAACAAGGGCAAAGTTGAGCTGAAGACAGAAAACACTTTCTTCTGCTTACATGCTACATTAGTCCTAATTGCTAAAGAAAGAAACTGAACTGCAAACCTGAATAAACAGCTCAGGAAATAATGTTTGTTTCTCAAGGACACAGAAAAAAACCCATTCAGCTCGTGTTCAATAACGCAGGCGTCGCCTTGACATGATCCGTCTGTCAGAGCTGTCAGGCCGGCTCCTGACACTGAGGGGACACTCTGAGATTAATTTATAGGCTCCACCTCCGCTGTCCATCACGCTGCCTCAGTCTCACACAGGCTGACTGTGAAAGTGCTCTCGTTTTTTTATTTATTACATCTCTTCAGGGTAAATTATTAGCACTTGAATGAGAAGAAGCTGCTGATATCAGACTCTGTCTCACTGACTGCAGCCTTTCACCCTCGCTATCGGATGAAACATCTGGAACAATAAACAATCCGATCACACCGGTTTGTTTGCCGGTTTTGATTTTTGGTCCTGCTCTGACCTGCTAATTTTGGTTCTTTTCTCAGAAGGATCATTTACAAATTAACCTACAGGAAAATGATTGTGAACTGGGGTTGTAGATTTTATTCTGGTCATGAATATCATGTGATCTGGATCACACAATAGCTAAATAGCACAGTTGCGCTAGCGATAGCGTGGGAGACACTGAGTTAGCTTACTGTACTTCCTGTAAGCTCTGAAAATGAAACAACTGAGGTTTAAGAAAACTGAATTTTCTACCGCAGAATGTTTCCTGCTCACTTGTGCAAAATGAAAAAAAATAAAATGAAGATATAATCTGGTTTAGATGCAGATAGACTTCAGTTAGGTTTTATTTCTCCAAAAACCTCCACTTAATAACCTGGAGGATGATTATATGAGTTCCAGTTACAAATAATACAGTTAGTAACCTCTTGTTCTTTCATTCCCTTGTAATAATAATCATTAACACGTAAATCTATAATTAAACCAGAAAAATAAAATGGAAATTGTTTTTTTTTTTTGAAAAATCGGCCTTGAAAAACCTGATTGTGCTTTTTAAACTTATTTCCACAAAAATTATCTGAGCGGCACCAAATCAGACCGATCGTTTCCTAAAACAAAAAAGTACACTTTTACATTAAAATCAGCCAAATTTTCAGGAAATTTACTCTGAGAAGAAGATATTTATTCAGGGGGTAAAAACAGTTACGTCATCATTTAAGGATGCTTTGAGGTCAGACTCGTCAGGACGTATATTTAGAAGTGTTTAATCACTGAATTCATTCATCTTTCACGCCAATAATCTTCATCAGATGTCACGGCTCGATGTAAATGAAAGCTGCTGCTGAATATATATCTGTTCGATTCTGTCTTTTCGGCGCCTGGCTCTGAGAAAACGGAGGCGACAGCAGCTTCTCATTAAAACATCTGCTTTAACTCTGCTCAGGTGGTTGGAAGAGATGAAGGAGGAAGAGGAGGAGGCGGGGTGTGTGTGGTGCAGTGACCTACATGGTGTGGCTCTTGTTCTCCACCAGATTGATGTCTCCAGGCAGCAGCTCAGGTATCCACCTCTCCAGCTCCTCGATCCAGGGGTACTTGAGGGAGGAGGGCACCACCACCAGGAGGGGCCACTCCTGCCTGTACGCGTACGCCACGGCGATGGCCTGCACCGTCTTCCCGAGACCCATCTGGAGCCGCCCAAATCAACACATGGCAAAAGTGAGGAGGGAGAAAAACAAGTCAATCGCACGGGAACTCAGCGGCAAATTGCATATGACGGCTGAGCTTATGTGAGACCCAAGAGTAATAAGGTCTCCGAATGATTCGAGTGTCAAAACAGATTAGGCACATGGGAGTGCAGCGCAGGGCTGGCAAATTAATTTGGAAGGGATGCAGCAAAACCTCAAGTTTGTTCTTTTTTTGTTAGGGGGGGGCATTTTCTGACTTGAGTATACAGTGTGCTTACCTCATCTGCAATCATACATCTGTAAAGAAAAAGAAAAAGGACACACTTCATTACTACTGCTTTACAGCTGTCAATCAAAAAAATAATTTTATCATTTGGTTTTTCAAAATAAAAGCAGATATCTCCAAACACCACCTCTATAGTCCATAAAACACTGTTAAACTTTATCAAAAGGTTCTACATATTAACTAATGATAAGGATGAGCTATTTGACCACTTTGGCTCATGAAGGTTTAGAACGTGATGATGATTTGAAGCATATTCTGACAACAAAAAGCTGCTCAGAAATGGTTTTTGGTCTAAATGTTCTGTAATATTTATTTCTTCTAAAACATTTTTTCATGAAAAAATAGATGGTTAATAACTGAGTGACCTGTGTCATGGAAGAAAAAAGTTCAAACAGAGAAACTCATTGAGAACAGATGTTCCAGATGTCTGTGATGACTTGGCGGTTATTTCAAGAGAAAAGTCGGTCACTTCCGTCTGAAATTGTTAAAAAAATGTTCAAAATTCCACGAGAGTGAGATTCTGTGACTCACACAAGGGAATTGTAAAACTGATTAAATAACTTATTTTTTCAGTCTTAGCTTCTCAAGAAAATAAAACACTGAATCAAAAAAACTTTAAAAATACAAGGACAGTTATGAAAAAATATGCCATCGCAGCTTCATTTGAGAGATTTTAGATGAGTTCAAACAAATGAACAAGTGTGACTTCAAACCAGCAGATGTTAATTCTCTTATTTTGGAGAAAAGATTAACCTTAAAACTAAACTAGATGTTTTTAGTGGTGTGTAAGAAGGAAAAAAAATCCAAACTAGGACCCGCTATCAGCTACTAGAGCAATAAAAGTGTGGCACGGTCCTCATTCGAAGTCGTCCCTTTGGACAATATGCACTGAGATCAATCTGCTTCCTCTGTCCAGTGGGTCCAGGCACGTTGTCATGACCTTGCTTATTCATAAAAAAGCTTTCCAACATCATGTCAGAGCAAACGGTGCAACAGAGCAGCTCTGAATACCTCAGACACCCTCTCATTATTCTTTCTCTCCCTCCTCCTCCTCCTCCTCCTCCCATCTCCGCCCCATTTCTCTCTTTCAGCTGAGGAACATGATTAATGTGCACCTTGCCACTGGTGGTTTTTCTAATTGCCAGCACACCGGCCCAGTCAGCGTAATGCGCACACACACACACACACACACACACACACACACACACACACACACACACACACGTATGGTTGTGAGCAGAACGCACAAAAGACATGCAAAAAATGGAAACACATGCCAACATTAACAAAAGGAAGTGCATGAATAAACGCATCGAAAACGACACGCATACATGTGTGTGATATCACACGCCCACATACAACCCCGAGAGGGAGTGCGGCTGGGGCAGGTGCTTGCCATTTCTCAACACATTAATCATCCTCCTTTAAATAACCTGAGTGTCGTCTTGACGGTTTGAGACTGCGAGCACGCCGCCGTGCTGTTGCCTGACGACGGCACGCTCCCCGTTGCAGCATCTTTTCTAATGTTATCTCCGAAACCCACGAGCCCCAAAGTGTCAGGAAATGGGCTCCGCTGCCTCCTGAACTGGCTACGATGATTTGATGGCTTTGACCTCTGCACAGTGTTGTGTTGTGTGGATTCACGCGTCTAACCCCAATCTTCCAGCCAAGCTGCAGGCTCACTTCTGAGAAGCGGACCTGCACCACTCTGGGCTCGGTGTGGGATGTCGGACAAAAGGCTGACTGGAAGGGTGCTCTGGCACGCCGTGCTTGGATCCACTCTGATATCACAAGCATTTATGGGTTCAGAGTGCAGCTTTGCTTAAAATATTGAATTTAGCAAAGAGCAAAACAAAATCACCTTCAACTGAAAAGGTCTGGAGTTGTAAACAGAAAAACGCACACCAAATGTGTGTATGAGTTTCAACACTAACAGCGAACAGTTCTCAGTCTTCTCCCCATCACTTCAAAAAACATGAAAAAAAATCTTTGGTCGAACACCATTTTCTTGCTCTTTTTTTCTACCTTTAAGGCAGTATTGGCTCAAATGATTTATTTCCCTGTGTGTAATTCAAAATTAGCTAATATTTTTATAAAATATCTCAGTTTTATACATTTGATATGTTAATTTTGATGTATATGAATTTGATAATTCTGCAATCATTGCACTCAGTGTTTTTTTTTATTTTACACAGCATCAGAACTTTTTGAAATTGGGGTATTGTAGCCAAACCTGACAAACATTCTTGATTGTGGTAAAGAAAATAAAGTATTGAAAGACCCATTCCGATGAAAATCGAGTTTTTGTGTTAAAATGTTCTTGTGGCATTTTTCTGATGCTAGAGGACGTATCTTCAGAAAATTAAGATCAGTATTGCATTTCTGAGTATTTCTGCATTCAAATCACTGTGAATTAGTAGCAGATGCAAAAATGTGTCTAATAAAGACTACGTTTGTGACATAGAAAATCCACTGGGCGGGGCCACAAGCTCCAGCTAGCATAAACACAGAGCTCTCTGCAACAGGGAGGATCCTCGTCATCAATGGTTCCACCCACAGCATAGGCAAATTGCTAATGAGTGACTACATCCTAGAAAACGACCCAGGTTTTGTGATTTGGGGTAAAAAAGCCATAATCATAATTGAAAGACCACTGAGACGCTTTAAAATAGTAATAGTAAATAATCAGATGATAGGAGTGGGTCTTTAAAAACGGCTAAAATAGGCTCAGACATCTATGAGTTAATATTTCCACCTAATATTGTTCATCAACACTTTGACCCTTCAAGGACTTTGGAGGACCACTCAGCGGTCTTCCATACGAGCAATAATTTATGACATGATGCCACAACTGTGGCATGAACATCATATTGATCTTGCTGCACATCAGCAAAGTACACTTCATTTAACAAAAGGGAAGGTTAACACACACTTCATCAAATGGCTGGCCTCAAGCTTCAGTCCACACACAGTCAGAGGTTAACAGAAAAGACCAGGATGTGCTTTTTATCATCTCAATAAGTGCATTTGAAGATGTAGTTCTATTGTCTGGTTTCAAGATCTGAGAAACAAAATGACAAACTTCTTTTTGACTTTTCTCAAACAACTCAATTAAGCACAATTCGTGGGTTTTTTATCGCCGCGCTGCGCCGCATCTTTCACACATAAACACCCATTTAGCTCCCGTCACATTGGCTCACCCTCCTACACGAAGCCGATCCAGCAGGATCCATAAGCATCTGAATTACAACAACATTTGATGTTTCGGTTCGTTGCACTTGATGCTCTGGATGTGGAAAGACACACCAGACTCGAAGAGCGAAGGGGGGGGGGGGGGGGGGGGGGGGGAGCGGGAGAATAAAATAAAATAAAATCCGCCCACGGTTCCTCCTACGCCGGTAGATATGCAACATCAGTATATGATGTGCAGCAACATTTCAGCGAGTTATTTTATGACAGGCTGCCATTTATTTTTCCACTGTCAGCCTGTCATGTCTACTGTGGCTGCTGATATTCTGTATTTTCTTAAGGTGTTACACCTTTTCCCAATAATCCAGCAGGTTTACAGCTGCGCTGAATTGAAGTCTATTCAGAGGGTGGAAAATATTGCTGTCTCTGCCTTTTCTACTATCAAATTCTGTGGATCATCAGTTTTAGCCTTAACTTCCATTACAGGATACTGAATAACCTAATAAAATAAAAAAACTTTAGGATGGCTCAAAGAAGATAAAGATTTGTTATAAAAACTGTCATTTCAGCTTGCAATCAACCTTAATGTCTTTCTAGGCTCCCAAATTAAGGTTTCTGACCTACTTAACTTCCTCTGAGCTTATTGCGGCGGATGGAACGCAGCTGTAAATCACTGTAATAATCAAGAACAGAAAGCCTGTCGAACTTGGAATTTATCTTTAAGTTTTTAAAGCGTCACGATTGTTGTTACCTAAACCCACGGGACTGGGTGTGTTCCAAAAACATGACTTGATCAGTGACACATTTGTCATAAAGGTACTTTCCTGGGTTTTAAACAGGCACATCTTGGACAGCGGCTGCTGTAAGAGCTACAGCAGGACCCTAACTAGTCTGAGCTTGTTCATTTCTTGCAAAATAGCGTAACTATTGAGAATTTTTTGAAACTCCGCCTGGGTCTCTCTTAGTACAGACCAAAAACATGCATGTTGGGTTAATTGTCCCTACATGAGTGAGTGTGTCTGTGAATGGATGCTTGTTGCGATGTGGCACCTGGAGCCGTGTTCAGGTGTAACTCCACCCATTTACCCCGGCAATCCTGTACAGGAACAAACATGCATTAAAAAATGCTGGTAGCTGGATGTTTTACCTTATTAGGTAATATGTTAGCATTCAGAAAGTTATAAAAAGTTTTTTAAACCAGAGAATCTAATTTTCATGTTAGTTGTGTACACGAGCAGCTCTACATGCTGACAAGTTAACACACAAACTGTGTGTGTGTGTGTGTGTGTGTGTGTGTGTGTGTGTGTGTGTGTGTGTGTGTGTGTGTGTGTGTGTGTGTGTGTGTGTGTGTGTGTGTGTGTGTGTGTGGGTTTGTATTTCTGACCTCCTGAGGACCCGTTTCCTGACTTTTACTATCTTTCTGGGGTCCGAGGGTTCTTGTGGGGACCGAAGCCTGGTCCCCATGAGGGGGACTCCCCTTTTTAGGGTTAGGGGTTAGGTTTATAGGTATGGTGTGAATAGAGTTTTAGTTAGTCTTAGGGTTAGTTATAGATCAGTAATGGTTAAGGTTAGGAAAAGGGTTTGGGTTAGGTATAAATCTAGTTACTAAAATCAATGGAAGTCAATGGACGGTCCCCATAAGGATAACAACACACACATGTGTGTGTGTGTGTGTGTGTGTGTGTGTGTGTGTGTGTGTGTGTGTGTGTGTGTGTGTGTGTGGGTTTGTATTTCTGACCTCCTGAGGACCCGTTTCCTGACTTTTACTATCTTTCTGGGGTCCGAGGGTTCTTGTGGGGACCGAAGCCTGGTCCCCATGAGGGGGACTCCCCTTTTTAGGGTTAGGGGTTAGGTTTATAGGTATGGTGTGAATAGAGTTTTAGTTAGTCTTAGGGTTAGTTATAGATCAGTAATGGTTAAGGTTAGGAAAAGGGTTTGGGTTAGGTATAAATCTAGTTACTAAAATCAATGGAAGTCAATGGACGGTCCCCATAAGGATAACAAAACACACTTGTGGGTGTGTGTGTGTGTGATAGCATACAGCCTGGCTGAGCAATATGAGAGCCAACAGCCTCCAAAAGACACATATACTTAAACACACACGCTCTTGTTGTGTAAAGAAATGTTTCACAACTAGTAACGCCGTGGTCACACAACAATGTGTTAACTTAATGTGTCAACATTAATAAATAAAAGTGAAGTAATCGTAACTGATACAGCAAGTAATTTGGATGAGAGAACTGCCATGAGTCAACTACTGACAACTTTAAAAAGATAGGTTCAATGTGTTTTTTTCCCTTTTTTAAGTAATAACAGTTTGGTGGTTCAACAAAAGCCCCGCCCACAGCCTTTTCCAGGGAAGGTAAAATGAAACACCGTCTGCTCTTTTTGGTTTTGGGTATAAACATGGCCTGACAGATTTATGGACAGTGTGTGAAAAATCTCTAAATATTTTACCCATTCAAGTGATGCAAATTTTGTTCTTTTTCTTTTAAGCGAGAACGTTTGTTTAAACATCCAAAGGTTTCTTTAGTGTTGATTAATACATTTAATCAAAACCATTTTGGTTATTACTTATTAATATTTAAGCAGAAAGGAATAAAAACGGTAACTGGCCACAAAAAACCCTCTAATACATGATGTCACATGGTACAATATGTCATGACATAATATGATATAAGGGGTGTAAAGGAGTGAATTTCACTAAGGAACTATCACTTTGATGGAAGTTTTTTTTGGGGGGGGGGCTGGATTGAGCAGAAATTCAAAAAAATGTTACTTGTAGTTCACGTAGATTTAGCTTCTTTCAGTTAAGTCCAAATCTTTGTTTGCATTGTGTGAGTGGACGGTTATAAAATAATGGAAATTATCTTGAAATTTCTGGTCCCTATGACATCTGGAGTTTGTAGATATTTGTGGAGGTGGGCATAGTTTCTGCTCACATTCGTAGGAAGTTGATGCCGTTTGAGGCATTCTAGAAAAATTAGATGATTTTCTGCCACCTGATGGTTGTAGAGTTCTTACGTTCTTTGTTTGGGTTCCTCAACGCCCACCTCCAGTCTGCTTAAAGCTTCAAACAGATAGGAGGAAGGTGTCAAGGCACCCCATATGCACTTTTGGGCAAGTTCAAGTCATTTTTACTAATATCATACGGCTTTCAGCACATTTTGTCAATGAATACAAGTGGCTGTCTTCTGTTAACTCTAAATTCCATGTTGATCAATCCATCTGCTCTGAAATTTGTGGAAAAGTTTGTAACTTTCAATATGGCGATAGTGCCGAAAAGATTCCAACTGCAGGATGAAGAAGAAGACTGTAGCGGTTGCTTTTGTTCTGAAGCGGTGGGAAGACCTGGAGAGAAGACAGCAGCGCTGGCGGGTGCAGCCATGGATTCAGAAGAAGAACCTCTGCGGTCAGACACTTTACATGCTGGAGTCAGAAAGGTAACTCCGGCACCTCTGGATGGACCATAACACCTTTGCCAAGGTGTTGCATCATATTACCTCACGCATCACAAAAAGTGAGAAGTAAGTGGAATTTTCTGGAAGCAAGAGTATTTCAATGTGTTTAAATTTTCTTTGAAAACTGACATTTGGAAGCTGTTTTCTCCTCAAAAACCTTGAAGATTCATACAAATTCATATAGTGTGCGTGAGGCTTTTATACATAAAAGTACATAGATATAATCCATGAAAAACATTAACTGTTTTAAGATATTCATCCAGCAGCCCTACCAGGAGGGTTTTCGAGAGATGTTTGTTGAAAATCTTGGATCTACAACTTCCAAACAAGTTACAAACACTGGATTCTTATAAGGCTGCATTAAGGAGGCCAAAGGAAACATCCAAAAATCACCCCCAGCTGTAAGGCTTGTGAACAAGTGGAAACGCAAATGTTTCACTAAGTGTGAAACTTAAGCTGTCTGAGCATGTATCTAGCCTGATGTGTCTATATTCAAGCTCATATTACAGCGTTGCTCTGAAAAAATGAGAACAAGCTTCATTAGCTAGTTTGAAGTACCTAAGAAAAACTGCTCCACTGACCTTTAAAAGTCACGTCACTAACCCTGTTTTAATACTTCTGGAATCATTGTTTATCATTCTTTACACTAATTTAGCTGTTGCTTATATGAAATATTTCCTTACCGTCCGTTCCTGCTCAAAGCAAACTCCACTCCTTCTCTTTGAAAGGGCATGAGGCGCTGCAGGAGCCTGGGAGGAAGTTGCTGCGACCATCTTGGATCACAGCAAGAACTCTGTGGCGCATCAGTCTCCATGAGAAGGTCTTAAGAACTTTTCGGTTTAAAAACTAGAAAACACCAAAAGGAAATTGTCAAAAAACAAAGATGTAAATGTAGGTATGGCTGACGTTCAATAATGTGCTACAACTTGGAAAGGTTTAGCAAACAAATGTCCTATTTTGTTTTTTTACAGCATTATAAAAAAACGTGATATTTTCATTGGGAGCACCAAGAATTATATATATTTTATAAATGTTTTTATTAACCTTATCAATAACATAATTCATAAATTAGCCTTTAAATGTCGTATAAACAAGTTAATAAAGCTTTTGTGCGTAAAGTTAGAATTAATGTAAACAGGAAATAAATGTACACCTTTATAAAAATAAAAGCTCATCATCGGCTAATATTTAGAATAAACCGGAAATGCATTTATTTTTTAAAACAAACCTTGAATTTTGCAATGTAGGTTTGCGTATCACATAGAATTCATTTAAATTGTATTTTGAGTTGCTGCTTTCTCCTGAAAAAGCTGAAAGAAAGGTTTCGTTAAATTAGTTCTAACAAGAGACACTAGAAATAGTTTCGCGGTAACTTCAACGGGTCCGTTTAGCAACACTCAGTGTAACTACGTCATACTATACGATTTACTGAATCACAACTAACCTTACAGTGTAAAGAATTTCCATCATTGTTTGGACATGTAAAAGATAAATAGCGACACTGTGGCAAACTCCTTGCGAGCTTACTGCCATACCCGCGAAAAAACCTCCGTTACGACAAGACGTGACTTCAACATCCACGCGTGACCAACTGTATGGCAAACTGTTGTAGCATATAATCAAACCTAAATTACAGCTGACTCCAATTCTACATGCAGTATTTTTCTACATTTATATATTAGTTCCCATTCTTGCTTTTCAAGAAAGTTCCCCACAATGCATGTAGGGTTTCACCCCAGGTCCAGAACTCTGAGACTGTACACTAGGAGGGAGGCAAGAGGGTCCCTATACAACAGAGGAACCAAAGGAACCATCATGAAGGCATGAAGCCATCTACAGCATGAACCACTGGCAGATTGAGGAAGATCTACAAGTGGCTAGATAAGGCTGGACTGAAGGACAACGCAGAGACATTCATCACAGCAGCACAAGAGCAGTACTATACCACAGAAAACAGTCCCCAAGATGCAGACTGAAGCCCCTGAAACAGTTCACCTCACAGTAGTAGGATCTTAGATGCAGGCAGGCAAAAGATATACAGAACCAAGTGGCTGGAAAAGATTACAGGAACATCAGTGGGTTGAAGGTTTTATAGTCAAAGTAGGAATGACCAACAGTCATGAACAACCTCAGAGATTTCTGTCCAGAGAAGCACAATTTCAGGAAAAGCTAAGATACTGCATTGTTTTTTTTTTGTTTTTTTTGTTTGAGTCATGTTCTGCGAGGTAAAAAATATCTTAAAGATGGTATTTACAAACTTCTACAAAGTTAAAATAGTTGTTAAAATTTTTATCAGCTAGCTATATGTTGCCGATATCTATAGTTTGACTGTTACTCAACCAAAGTAAACACAAAATGCCTAACTAGTGGCTTTCTTCCTATTCCAAATCAACTCTTCAAGGCCTCAAAGGGACAAACAAAATATAGTTCTGCCCTACGGCTCCAGATATTGACAAATACTTTTCTATCTAATCTAAACTTACCCATTGTAAAGATCTGAAATAGAATTCTTTACAGGACAAACTTGCACTTCTGTAATTTACAACAAAGTCATTACTTTAAAAGTTCTTTATCCAAAAAATATATTATACATTTAATATTATTTAATTGCCAATTTTGAATCTGATTCTTCTAGTTCAAGGTTGCTTTTAGCTAGTTATTACATGAAAACTGAACAAATGTAATATTTTCTACGGGTCTAACATGAAATGTATAACCCTAAATGTTTCTCATAGTGACAAACCTTTTTTTCACATGTCTACAATGTTCCTTTTAGATCAGAAGAGTGTTATGAGAGTTTAAAAGATTTTATATCTGAGATGAGAAGGAATCAGCCACAATCGTTCATGCTTCAGAGCCCTGGAAGGTACAGGTCCTGGAGGAAAGGAAGGTTGCAGCCAATCACCTTCTCAACAGAATAGATGATTATAAATGTTGATGGTCAATAAACACAGAATAAAAAGTGACATTTGAAATAAAAAAGTTGGATAGCAAAAATGACATTCTACATAGAAATGCTGGTTTTGACACGGAAGAATGGAACACTGCCTGGGCAGATGCTGTATAGATATTCTATGATATTATATGATAAATGGGCTTGCCGTACAGGGTGACGCTCATGCAGCCTGCTGGCCGCTGTCTCTCCTTCAGTCTGCCACAAACAGCAGCTACTTCACCCTCCGTAGGAACGACGGCTGTTCACCGATTGTAAACTAACGCGGTAAGGCAATAATTAGATATCTACAGCATCCTGGCCAACCCGTACCGGTTTGCAGTAAATAATGTTAACCGGGTAGTTGGAATCATGTATCATGAGCTTTTAAGCAGAAAACAAATCTGTTTTGGTGGTGTGTGACAGCTCAAGGCGCCGGTGTTTGGCCGTTTAGCGAGCCACGGTGCCAGGTAAGAATCGTTAGCTTAGTTAGCCCCCGACGCGAACCTTAGCTAAACGTAGCTCCTTATACTCCCCATCGTTTCGTCTCAAAACAAACAAAGGTATGGGAAATTTCAACAGCCATACCTTGTGTTGGCATTTACCTTAGAAAATCAGTCAACAGCTGTAAAATAAAACATGATAATTGAGCAACTTTTAGGCCTGCTCCCGACAATGTCTCACCCACCTATGTGCCGCAGCGGACTGTGTGCTAATGTTATCCGTTTGCCAGTTTTGATCAAAAAAGCTGCAAATGAAGTTTTTTACGACTTCAACAAACATGTTACCCGTGTTTTAGTTTTAAATGCCTTATTAAAGATTTAATAGCCGTTTTCTAGTTTGGGTGATTTCTTAAGATTGCCAATGGAGAGGAAACGCAAAATTTGTAAAATTATTAATGGAAGCTGGTGTGACGAGTTTAGCTCATGTAAAGCGAGTAGAAAGCAGTTGAAAACAAGCTTTTAAGTTTCAACTTGCTGTTTCTAACAACTGTCTTTTTACTTGAACCTTCTGCTGTGATGTGAACGTTTAAAATATGACCTGACACCGTAAATTAAAGACTGAACTTTAAATATAAATACAACGCAAGTCCTTTTTTGTGGATAACTAAAACTAACCCAACGAAATATATGTAATGTTTTGTCACTCAGTAGTGTCTAAGAATGAGCTTGGATCTTTCCTATTATCGCTAAAAGTGTTAATATCAGCCCAAATAAAATTCATTTTTTTTCTAATTAATTTAAAAGTGTCAATTGAGACAGTGTAAGGTGTATATTTTTATTCCTGAAACACATTAGTGTAGCTTCATTACAGGTATAATTACGATGGTGGACAGTAAATGCTGACTTGGTCTGGATTTATCCTCCTCATGGACCGTAAATCAAATATATCCCATAACCCTCGAATTTAAACCTGGTTAATAAGTCAGCCATAAGATGCACCAGCCCAGATAATCATCTCCTCATTGAGATTAGATGAAATAGACAGAGATGGCTGCAAATTGCTATCAGTGAGGCTGAGAATCATTTCCATCTCTGAGCCTTAGATGCAGCCAGGTTCAGTCCCTGCAGCTGCAACAAAATCTACCACATATTAGTAAAGAAACATGTTTTTTAATTTTTAAATTGCAGTTGTACCTCAACATGGCTCGAATGATCTCCTGAGATTGTTTCTAATCTCTTATAGCTGCATATAAACGCTCATAATTGTTGTTTTTTTGCCCCAATGGCCCCCCCCACACACACACACATGCATACGGGTGCTCTGTTGACCGTTCGTTTTGCACACTCTGAGCTGATGACATTATCACATATTGAGGTTGAGGGGTGCTGTGTAATAGATGTGGCCCGATGTCTAAATTATTCATCCCCTTCCAGGGGCGGCGGTGGCATTGATGGAGGTGGTGTTGTTGGAGGTGTTGAGGAGGGGGGGGGTTCTCATACCTCCTAATATTTGCCTTTAAATAATTCATCTGCCTATCCATAAATTGTTTGTCCAATCGGTGACCTTTTCACAGGATTAAGAAAAGGATAATAATAGATAAATCTTCAGAGACCTGGCATAACGAATGGTACAATTATGAGGCGGGATGGGATCGGATCGTTTGTCGCAGCCTGGTGTTGGGTTGCTAAGTGACAGGGGGAACTTTTATTTATTTATTTTTTCCTTCCTTTCCGCCCACCGTGTGTTTGCTGTGAAAGTCTTGAGTGACTGAAAGGACAAAAACAATCACATTATGGCAGTCTAGACTCGGCGCTGCTGTGCGCAGGACTTGTTTGCGACTCGCTTCGTTTGTGACAGCTTGTCAGTAACTCACTGATGAAAGAAGTGGAAGATTTCCACAATGCAGCTCTTTCACTCCTATTGTTTTTTGTTATTATTATTATGATTTCTGCAGCAGAGAGGCAGATGTCTTTTACCTGTTAATAGAATCAGGAAGTTGAATAACGAGGTGCAGATTTGGATGAGATGGAGAAGGAGGTGTTTTGTCTCTGCGTTTGATTTTAATGGTGTTTCAGGTGGTGGGATTAGCTGTATTCTTTTTAAAGGCAGGATGCCAGCTTTAATGGGAAGGTAGCCCGGCGAACAGCTCGGCCGCACGGCATCCAGCGCCTCCCCATCGACTCTCCACCTGCTATTTAAGCACCTAGCTGGACGCAGACTTGTCCGGTCCTCTTCCTCCTCCCTGTTTGTGCGCCTCTCTTTTCTCTCTTTGCTTTCTTCTTCCCTCTGCTCCTTTTGTGTGAGTGTGTGTGTCTTTACCTCCCTCCCTCTTCCTCTCCTTCAATCCATCCCATGTCCCTGGCTGCCCTCTCCTCCTCCTCCTCCTGTTTCCCTCCGCCTCCTTCTTAAAGCAGAGTAGCTAATGAAGGGCCCCATTTAGCCAGTGACTTTGGTTCAGTCAGCACTCCGTAGTGCCCGTCGGCCGGCCGGCCCCGGCTGCAGCGACTGGCTGCTGGCGTTCTGACATCACACAGGGGGCCAGCTGTTGATTTGGCACTGTCTCCAAGGCTGGCTGGCTTGATGGCTTGTGGCAGGTAGACTTGTTTGCCTCTCCCTCCTCTTCGTCCATCCATTCTTTCCAACTCCATCACACACGCACTCTCTCTCTTTTCATGACACCCACTCCTCCCCTCGCCCTCTCCCTTTACACTCCCCTCTCCTCCGTCTTCCACTCTCAGTCAGTCGAGCGAGAGCACAGGAGGCGGCAGTCAGCTGCTGAGGAGCGAGCTGGGAGGCGACTCCAGCCTCCTCTCCAGCAAATAGTGCCTTCCCGTACCATGGAAACTAAACGGCGGTTGAGCCGAAGGGATGGAGGGCAGAGCTGCCGGGCACGCAGGTACGTCCCCGCAGCCTTCGGGTTTATTCCCATAGTGATACTGAGCTGATCCTGTTGATTTGGTTTTTCATGTGTGTTTGAACATCTTGTGTTGATGCTTTGTGGCAGCGTAACGTTTAGTCATAATTGCTTCCTGCCCCGTCTTGTTTTGATGCGCTGGATCAAGTCACTGAGCAAGTTTGCTGCTGGTCTTTGTTTTAGTTGCTCCGGTTGCAGCGTGAAACCTAGACATTACTCCCAGTGTGAGCTCGAGCTTTAGAAAGATCCTGGCTGGTTTGCAAGCGCCACATCTGCTTTTCATTACAAGGATAATTAACCGCCATCAGCCAATCAGAGGCTTGGCTCTGCATTGTTCTGCAGCCAGAGCTCAGCCTCTGTTTGTTCTGCAGGTGTTGTATGCAAATTGACTTTAATGACTCTTATTTATTTATTCCTGCTCGATTTGCACATCAGTTATCCGTGTGCGTCGTTCCTGCTCTTATTTGCTCAGGCTGATTATTCCTGGGGAGTGATTTCTTTTGGGGCTAGGTAATGGATTACCTGTGTGATCTGCTGGATTTAATTTGTTAAGGTCGGCACTCTCGCCGCCTCGCGCGACCGGAAGGCAGCGAGCGAGCGGCAGCAGCAATTAGGGGGCTCATTTATGCCTGTTTCCTTCCAGACGCTACCCCCTCCCCGTCTTCCTGAAAGTGTAGCGAATAGAAACCGATGACATTTCATACTCTTTACCCCTAATCGCTCTCCTTTGGTCCAGTTACGCCGCAGTCAGTGCTTCCCCTTCGCTTTGCAATTAGCAGTCTCAAATATCAGATATTAGTTACTCATTTAAGCAAAAATCTATTTTAACAGCAAATCTTAAGAAACAATTTAGCAGTTTATTTGATGCTTGATTTTATTATGTGGTCCGTTTTCTAAAAATGTTCTGTTGCATTTCTCATGGATCAGATGTAAAGTTTGTGTGACAGACATTATTTGGCAAATACAAAATGGAATTCTTGATTTAAAAGCAAATCAGGTGACACATTAACAGATGTTTGAAGGTGGCGCTCGGAGAAGCTCATTCGCTGTCTTTTTTGTTTTTGTCTGTAATATTTGTGAAGTGTGTGTGTGGAGGAGAGTGAGTGAGGGGGTTATTGAAGGAGCAGCAGATAGAGGTGGAAGAGGATGGAGGGTCCTTCAGCTTGAGCCGAGCTGCTTATTGGTCAAACGAGATCTCTGATCCACGCATAGCCGAGCAGAACGGAGCGGCGGCAAAGGTGCGCCAGGGAAAGGTCAGATTGGCTCGTGCGTGTGTGTGTTTAAAAAGGAATTAGACTAAGTGTGTGTGTTCCCAGTTGTGCTGCAGTCTTGCGTAGAATTTATCAAATAATCCGGTTTTAAAGTTGCATTTCTGTTTCTGCAATTAATTATCTCAGTACTTGTTATATTCTGACCTCATCTGAGGGAATCTACATTTTAATGTGTTCTTGAATGTGTTTTGTGTGCTAATGGGCAGGTTTGATGCACTCGTGTGTGTGTGTGTGAGAGACTGGCTGCTGATTGCTGCGGCAACAGTGTTGGTGTGACACCAAATGGTGCCTGAGGGAGCCTCTTTAAGGGTGCCGTCTGTGCTCTGCGGTGATTTTAATACCAATGAGCCACTCCCTTTTGGTCAAAGCTCAATACTGAGATAGAGTGTCTCCGCAAGTTCACGACTGCAAGTGATTGTCTGGGTTTTTATGTTTGTTTTGTCTCATGCCAGAACATTTCTTTCTTTTTATTTTGGCGTGTCTTTTTCTACCACAAGCCGTCACTCAGCTTGAAGTCCACACAGTCGCCCGGCTCAATGCCGGCGGTCAGACACGGTCCACGCCGCCGCCGCCGCCTGAGCCACTTTCACACTCGCTGAAATACAGAGCAGGTTCAAGACTTCCTTTTCCATTTCAGACATTAAGCCGGCACGTTTGAACCGCAGCAGCCTGAGCGCCAAGACGATCCTCCTGTCACACATAAACTACCATTAAACAAGTGATGGAAGCGTTCAGGGTGAAATAAGAAGCACAAGCTGAAGGAAGAGAAGCAGAGAAGAAGTGATTCTGTCTGTGGTGGTGATTCTATGCTAAAATACGCAACATAAACTGACCAATTTTACATTATGAGCCTTAAATAACATGATCAAGTCATGTTTTTGTTCTTCATCAGTAGTTCTGTGGAGCAGTATTAAACGCACACCGGCCTCTCCAACCATCACGTCAGTCTGCAGCTCTGGCTTCAAGAAGGGGGTGTCGTGACGAGAGAGGTTCTGCGTCCAGCAGTTAATGTTTTTGGGAGTAGGGGTGGGGTGGGCTGCAACGAGATCACGCTGAGATAGAGGTCAGTAGAGGTGGAAGAATCCGAAAAACTGTACCAAGGTGGTGAGAGGACGTTAACATCGAGCAGCTGAGAGAGAGCGAGCAACACATTCTGGATTTTCTGATTATTTTAAACAGGTAGAAAAAAACTGTTTAAAAAAAAAAAAAGAAACAAATGAAGCCTGTAAAGGTTTAAAATCAGATGATTCTGTTCACTAACTGATTAAATAGTGCATTTATACACGAGATGGTCAAATAAAGGCCTAATTCTTCTTTTTAAATTCATCTCTTTTCATTTTTTTAGTCTAAATGAGCCAATTAGGTTTCAGTGTAAACAACTAGGAGATAAATGTGATTAGTTGCAACTATAATCAGATGTTAAACGTTCTTATCTGACAGCTACATCCAACTCCATTGAGCAGAAAGTGCCAGTAATGTCACGTTTTCACAGATAAAGGGGGGAACAAAAGTAATTAAGAGTGATTTACAGCGGTAATTGTTGTAGGAGATGTTTGAATCACTTTACAGTTCAACTAGAAAATTATTTTTTTGTTCTTTTTTTGGGGGGAGTAGAGATGTTTTGCTTGATGTGGTGAGATTCCCGTGCCATCAAATAGCAGAAATGCTGTCTAACCCTGCTGCTTTATGAATGTCTGATGCTTGGGTTTTTACAAGGTTGGCAGGGGTGCCTGCTCCTGTTGCCTCAGCCGCACTCCCGATCTCTGTGCTCATCCATTATTTATGGTGCAAAGGCACGCACAGGCCCAGAAATAAGCACTCGCCACACTTTAACTTTTTTCTACTGCTGCCTCTGACACACACAAAACATTTGAAGAGCTGCTGACACCCTGACCACTGTCAATCCACATGAACTCAGTGACAGCACCAATCCTGACCTCTGATCCCTCCTCCTCACTCCCCAAACGCAGTGAGCACTAACCCTTTGGATCGCTCTCGGTTGCAGGTCGGCAGGGGTCATGAGGGTGTCGGAGGCCCCGCTCGCTGTGCTGAGCAGCTGAAGCAGAGATGGGCAAAGAAGTCTTGGACGGCATCGGAAGGCTCCGCCTCATTGACGTCAACAGCCGCAACCACCACTGGCTCCAAAACAAGTACGTCTGTTTATTTCACTCGCACTTGACTAGTCAGGCAGGGGAACAATTAAAGTCTGTTTCAAGAAAACTGGACAAAGAAAATAACTTCTCTTATTTTTTTTTTAATTTATGTAACAAATTTTCAAAATGGATGATTGTTCATGTATCGGAGAAGACTTCCACAGTGAGATGACACAGTGGAATTGGGGCAGATCAAACAGCAAATACTGGGAAATGAATTAAAGGAAGATTGAAGATCTTTAGAAGTTGGTTTGAATGGAAGGATTACGAATAATTAACCTCTTACGTGTTGTAGATAGCTGAACATACTTGGTTTGAAGAAATAAAGGTTAGTTCTCACCAAACGGATAAGCTAACAGCTAGTTCAAGTGGGGCTACGTCCAAAGTAGATTTTAATAATCTTAAAACAAATTTAATCTCAAATGTGTTTACAATCCACACAAAGGCATCTTATAAACCCTTGTAAAAGTTACAGTTTCCCATTACGTGGTTATTCCAACAGAATTATTACGAACTAGAAGTGCTAAAGCTAGCTAACCTCTACTTCAAATAACCAATTCTGGGTAATTCAATATGTTTTGGCCAGTTTGTAACATGTAAGATATTAATTATGTATGACTTTTCCACAGAAACCAACTTCTGAAGATCTGAAATATAATTTAAAGATTTTTTTTTACTAGATTTTAAAAGGTAAAAATTTATTAGATGATAAATGTAAAATCTTGCTGTGCACGTTTTCCTGTTCTCGTATATTTTATCATCACACACGTTTAATAACAACATTGTGTTCTTTCTGCAAATCAGTTCAGATTAGGATTCAGCTAATGTTTAGCTATAGCTATCTTAGTTGGTCAGTGCATTGT
Source organism: Pachypanchax playfairii (assembly GCA_006937955.1). Classification (NCBI taxonomy): domain Eukaryota; kingdom Metazoa; phylum Chordata; class Actinopteri; order Cyprinodontiformes; family Aplocheilidae; genus Pachypanchax; species Pachypanchax playfairii. The sequence continues at coordinate 2,086,730 of SSNP01000051.1, forward strand.
GCTAAACCAAACACCAATCTGTTAAGCTAAAATCAGATTTCAGCTACAGCTCAAATTCAAGCATGGTTGTTTTTGTCTTTCAATTTCTCTTTCAAACTGTTGTCGCAAAATGTTACAGAAAAGTAACAAGTTGTGCGTCTGAACATGATTCAGACTTTTAGTTAGTAATTTAATAAAAAATCATGTTTAAAAGATGCTTAAGAATAAAATGTCATTAATAAAATCTCTAGAAATTACAGGTTTTATAGTCGTTTCAGTTAAAATCTAGAAAAGAATATTGTGTCTGATCTGACGTTGTATCACAAGCTGTGAAGGAACCATGAACATTAGACGTATGTGTCATGCTGCAACATGAAACTCGTCCAACACCTTTAAAACTATTTTTATTTTTGTTAAACTTGGTTAGATGTGGTGGCCATATTGAATCAGATCGACTCCAAAAGCGAATCAGAGTTTTACATCAGTTAAAGACTTGCTGAGAGTTTCATTAAAATCCATCAAGTCGTTCATGACCAACTTTTGCTAAAAGCCTTTCAGCTGCGAGCCGCAGTAACACCAGACAAAAGCCAGAATTAAACAGAACAGAACATCCTACTAATATTCTTTATGTTTTAGGTTAAAGTTAATAATTTGGACATGCACTTGCACAACTAACATGTTGAGTTCCACAATAATCTTGTGTTTCCTACATGTTTTAAACACAGAGGCCTCCAATTATTTTCAATACTGTTATATTTAGCAGTTTTTTTTTTTTTTGTAAACAATGATTCATCGAATTTAAAATGTCTGTTCGAAGCATATTACGCATGTGCGACTGGCCATTGAGGTGGCCAGGAAATGTATCGGGGGGCTACGGCCCTCCAGGACCCCCCTTGATGGCAACACTGAGTAGCGGTGGAACTATGTGCCCTTTTGACCCTCCTAACTCGTGTTTAATCTTGAAGAATTAATGAAATAGGAATGAACCATATAAGGATTTTTCATTATGGTAATCTAGGAGAAAGGTTTCTTGTCCTGAAATGCTTAAAGACGTATCAAGTGATCACAATAAAGGATCAAATAAAATAGAAACTACTTAAAATAGAGAACATCTGTCATGCTGCTGTTGAAATACAGCATGATCCATCACATGTCATGGCAAAGTTACAGGAGCAACAAATGTGTATGCTAATGTATAAGGAAATGATAGTGATGTCTCCCAGTTTGCTGCTCACTGAATTTCTTAATGTATCAGTGCCGACCAAATGATGGTTTGTATTACTTATGCAGTCAGAACATCAGGGATTCTAAACAGGCTTCGCAGCGCAATTACCTCAGCCGTGAAATACATCAAAGTCCCGGAGCCAAATTTGGTGTAATGCCCTACTCCCGTGATAAAAATGTGTTTGGAAGAATGAGGTATTCGACGAGGGACCAAAAAAAAAAAAAAAGTCTATCCATCAGCGAGTCTGGCTCTTGAAAAAATATCTGTCCAATATTGCAAATTTTCAACAGAGCCACTCAAGAGATTTCACTCATCAAAATGTCAGCACCAGGCTCTAAATATTCAAAGAAGTGTGCAGCACTCTGGAGAATTAAGCTGTTTCTCTTCAGGATGGTTTAAAAAACGCAGCAGCCAGAGTTGCTTTTGTCAAACCTTTTGACAGGTCATTGAATTTCAGCCTCTGACTCTCGAGTGCACTGGCAAATTTCAGCTAACCTTTTAGCCTCTAACAGTGTCGAGTTAGCGGCGCGGTGGAGACGCTGCAGAGAGCTGGTCACACTCACAGACCAGCTTTTTGCCAGACTGCCGCTTGCTGTCTCAGCTCTTTTGGGGATGGCGGTAAAACATTCAAGCGTGAGCCGACCACTTTGCTGCTCAGCGATCAGATAAGAAAATGGCTCTGATCACTGACACCCTAATGGTTTAAGGCTCCACTGATTGAAGACTTTACCACAGAATTGGTCACCCAAGCTTAAATAAAGCGCCGTCTTGTGTGGATTCAGTTCTGATGTGCAAAGTGAATTTGAAGCTCTCCCATTTCTAATTAACCTATTAATCATAGCTCTCATGTACCAGATGTCTGCTCTCCCTTTTATGTGTGTCTGTGTGCATGTTGCTCCACATGGGGTTCGCATAATAAGAGCAGATCAGTGGGACCAACTCGCTCCAGAACCGCAACAAAGGGGAGGTCGTGGCGGCCATGTCCTGCAAGTCATCATAGGTGCAATAATCTGCTCCGTGATCTGCATCCATCAGGCCTTATTTAGGAAATGCCTGCAGAGCTTCTCGTTTTATAGGCTGTATTTGAGAGAAACATTAAATTGCAATTAAATTAAAGCCGTTATCTGGCTGGACTGTGACCCTTGGTGACAAATTATAAATTGAAAAAGGAGTTACCACAATGTTTCATAACCATTGTGGTATCACTGAAAGTTTGAACCTATGAGACTAATTTTGGAGAGGCAAAATAAACTGTGAGCGATCTGTATTATTAATATTCTTTGCGGCTAAACATATTTGCACAAAAATCTCAATAAATTTACAGGTTGTGAATATGAATTCAGTGTGATTCCAGCTGAAGAGTTGGATGTTTTCTTGGCAACTATTGCCCCAACTATTTCCACAGAGATGTTTCCCAGATACATCTTCAACTGTTACTTGTTAATGTCCAATTTACACACAGAAAAACCCCAATAAATTCATGGAATTTCAACATATTAAACCAGGATCATGTTTTTGATTTTTGCAAGAAATGAAAAGTAGTAAATATAACAGATTTAATTCCAGAATAAAACTTCAAAATGGTAAAGAAACCCAATGATCTGAATCCATTTTCTCACATGGATGAACTGCACCCCTCGCTGCGTGCTGTCTAGTCATTGTCTCAGGCTGAACAGCTGCAAAGCTGCAAGACGGACAGAAAAGTAGTGACTGATGACCGCAAACTGTGTCGTTCACTCCCTTTCTCCTTTAAGTCCCGCCTCTTACAACGCAAACCTTTTGTCATCACAGTTTCCTCGTGACACACACAGGCGGCACCAACGTGGCTGAATTCCTGTCAGATAGAAAGCCATTAATAATCTCTGTATCACTTGTTTATCATACAATGGGAACTAAAGCTGCCCTTCATGGGAAAAACAAAGGCGGCGTGTAATCTGTCATTATTCTATCAGAATCTCAATAAACACTCATCAGATATTTACTCATGTACACTTGCTCAGAACCATTACAGGAGTGATTCTTTTCATGATACCGTGTCTGTTCGTGTCTTCCAGGTTCTTTGTCTTTACCAGCATCTCCCTGTAAGACTTTGCGATGAGAATGTCCGATATCGTGGACACTGAAACAATGAAGGTTTCCGAGGCCGTCGACACGGTTTCATCTGTGAAAGACAATGCCACAAAGTCTGAAGTCTGTGACCAGAACCAGAACAGCAGAGAGGAACACAGCAGCAGCAATAACAAGGACGTTCAGGTAAAAGAATTATTAAGATTCCTTCAACATCTGGTCACGCCTCTTTTCACATGACAGATATTTGGTCAATAAAATAATTGAGCCCGTGAAAGCTGGTGTCCCCCAGCAGCCTGACTTGAATCCTCATAAGTCGAAGCTGCATGACAACCTCGCCAAACATTTTGACTCCTCCTCTGCATTCATTTCCATGAAAATTCAGTAAATGTCAACATCAAACCCCCGCTGCCCTGGGGATCTCCTGTCACCTGCGGCATTCAAGATCATTTTGCTGCCAGCTTCAGCAAGAAAACTTGTTTTTGGAAATATTAATCTGCACAGTCTGAAATAATAATGAGGACCTTGACTCTGCCTCGTCTCAATTTGAAGGTCAATAAGAGTGACATTCACTGCAACATGTCAGCAGAGAATCATTCATTAAGTTCAGATCTTGTGTAGAAGACAGTGCATCAGTAATCTGATGGGGATTCAAGACAGCTGAGATCGCTTTCAGCTAAGCTGCTAATTAATTAGGTGTATGTCACTGGAACACTGTGCATTGGGACTTCAGGAAATTTGCACTTGTTAATTTGGTTTCCTGAATTGAGAGGAATGAACAATAAATTTAAGAAATGGGGAAATTGTCCCTGATTCCCCCCAAAATTGGAAAGGTGTGTAAAATGTAAATATAAACAGAATGCAATGAATAACAAAGTTCTTAAATCCATATTTTTTGACAGTATGAGATAAACAACAAATCAGATGTTGAAACTGAGATATTTTTTACCTTTTAGTGGGAAATTATTTTTCTCTATTTGAATTTGATGGCAGCAAAACGTCTCAGAGTTGGAATGGAAGCTACAAACGGCTCAAAAAGCAACTGGTGACACAACTCATAAACAAATAGGAGGAACATTGACAACTACTTTGATTAACTAGTAACAGCTCAGTAACTAGTCTGAGTTTAAAATGAACATTTCAGAGAGGCAGAGCCAATCAGATGTAAAGATGAAACCGAGGATGTTGTGTCCTACTGACTAAAGAGGAGGGGGGGGCAACCAGCTTCTTACCAGCAGACAGTTTAAAAACCTGCACCTCTGGTGTTGCATCAGCACCTTTGGTGTGAGCAGCTGACACATCTGGAAAAGGCTCATTAGTGCTGAAAAGTATATAGAGGTTTTAGAGCCACATCTGCTCCTATTTATAGGACAGTCTTGCATTATTTCAGCAAGACAAATCACTTACTACATTCATCACAACAGTTGGACTTCACAGTAGAAGAATCCAGGTGCTGAACTGACCTGCCTGCAGTCCAGAACTTTCACCAACAGAAAATATTTGGTCCATCATGAAATGAAAAATCCAGACGCAACGTCTCAGAACTGTTGAGCATATTGAATCCTGCATCAGACAAGACAGGGACAACATTCCTCTCTAAAAACTCCAGCTGTTGGCATCCTCACTTCCCAGATGTTCAAAGAAGAGGTGATGCTAAACAAAAAAACCATTATTCAGTTGCAACTTTTTTTGAGATGTGTTGCTGCCAGCTAATTTAAAATGAGCCATTTTTTATAAAATGGTCAAATATGTCATTTTTAAAATCTGATGTTTGTTTATGTTTTACTGGAGATAAAAATGTGTTTATGAACTTTACAGATCATTGTGTTCTGTTTTTCACTGACACAGCATCCCATCTTTTTTTTTTTTTTTTTTAAATTGGGGTTATTATTCTTTTAAGTGCAGTCATAGAACCAAAATACAGGGTAAGGAAAAGTGGTTGTCTCTTTGGCTGCAGCCTAAAAATAGGATTCAGGCCAATCTGGCCTTGTGGTTGGATGCAAGGGGAGCGAGGGAGTCAGGCAAGCAGATAATCAGGACTCAAATCCTGGCTTATCTAGCAACTTCCTGCAACTGTTACCCCGAGGAACAGAATGACACCAGCATGAGGGAGCAGCAGGAAAGAGTATAGAAGATGCAGGTTGTAGAGGGGAGACAGCTGGGCAGAGAGGAAAGATTTCGAGGAGAGGGGCATGAAATGTTTAAGTATAAATTAAAAACAAAACATAAAATGTTTGATCAGTAAAGTTGGAGATGATTTATAAAGCTAGATTTTTTTCTAAAGCCTGTTGGGATGCAAAATATTTATCAAATATGGGTATTTACATTTGTTGTCATTATTAACATGACTTCATTTCAACATATTTTAAAACCCAAACCAGCAAGAGTGCACATAAATATGTTGGACACCTGTCTGTCTGCAAGTCATACCTCAGAAAAAGAGCTTTATTTTTAAATGTATATAAAACTTGAACTGTCCAATAGTTTTTCATTTGACCCAGGTAAGATAGAATAGTGAGCAATAAAAGTAAGGCTTTTATTTTGAAAAACATTTGAGGGAAATCAGTTTTTACCATAGAAATTTTGTAAGTATCATCTGCAAAGAAAAGCATTTTGAAACTTGGCTTTGGTTCAGTAATTCTATTGAATCGTAATCGGAGCTCATCTGAAACACTTCCTGTTTGTAAAACCAGAACACAACTTGTCTTTTTCCTCTTTTTAATCTCACCTTACCAAATGTAGAACACTGTTTATTTTTTATAAAACTCACCAGGAAATAACTAGTTTATGCTCATCCAACCTTGTGAGCAGACATTTTAAGTCAGTGTGTGTATGTGTGTATTTGTGTGTGTAACTGCATCAGTTAAATGCTTTAAATGTTCCTTGTCAGAGAAATGGTGGACACGGGGAATTGGGATAAGAAATGTGAAATGTGTCAGATGGGCCGTAGGGGAGGGAAAAATACACTCAAATAGAGGTAAATGTAGGAGGAGAGACTAAATGACTTTGCCGCCATCTGCCTGAAGCACTCCAGCTCCGTCCTCTGCAGCAGGACAGGTGGCTGGTACGTGCCCCACTTCTGCTGACTTCAGCCCTTTCCCCCTCCCCCCTTTTTACATTCCTTTATCTCCTGCCGGCATTGTTCATTCCCCTCCGGCCCCACACCGCTCAATTAGCTGGTGTAGCGGTGTGTTCACAGTCCCAATACCCCCCCAAAGCTTGCTCTGCATCCATATTACCCAATATAGAAAGGGGTGGCAGGTCACAGGCATTGGAGATGGGGCGAACAGCAGCCTATTTCATTTTTCCCTTGTAGGTGTTATTTGACCCTCTTAGTGATGGAAGGGGGGGGTGTCCTTTTGATTTTTAGAGGACAAATTGGAAGGACAGAGCTGAATGTGTGTGAGGGTGTGTGTTGGGTTAATAAACCCAAAACTGGGCTGTTACACTTTAGATTAGAGGGTGTCTCTGCCAGGTATCATCTACCCTCCCGTTCCTTCTTCTGCACAGCTCAACATGTGACTGTGAGACCTTCTGTTTCCATAAATGCACTTCAGACCCCCTTCACAGCTCAACAGACTCAAAAACAACTAAAAAAAATCCCAAATATCTTTCAAATGAGCATCTCTGCTTTGAAATTTTCAATTGCTCTTTCCAATTAAATCCAGCCTTCTGATTTAAATGTTGATTTACGGTCATAAAAGCTGTTTTTCTTCATTGTTTAAGGTCCCTCGAACTGTTTTGCAGAGTGTGCAACATACACAGCAGTCCTGTATTATTCAAAACTCCTTTTGTAAACTGTCAGACTCGATTCTTTTCCCCTTCAAACTTCAGTGGTTTTTTATATTTTTGTGCACTTTTTCCTGCACCCCCCTCCCTTGCCTGTGGACAGCCTGTGAAGCACTCAAAGGTATGGATCGCTCAGTTTGCATGTTGTTGAATGCCTGTCTCATTCGCATGGATGGCACTCTTTTCTTGAATTAAGTCCGAGGTCATGCTTCTTGTCAGGCCAGACGCCGACATCCGCACCACCGCAGATTCACCCCAATGTGTAAAAACGTTGTTGGAAGGGATGTTTTTTTTATTAAAAGTTTAATCTAGTCTGGACGTTTCTTTTAAGCTTGCTGTGCTGATGGGGAAAAAATATGGCGAAGGCATGAGAGTTATAAATCTTAATTTTTTTTTTATTCAAAACAAACATCTTATTTTGACGCTAAGTTTCCCGAGAAAATAAAGCGCTAACATAAAAGATTTTCTGTATTACTTGCTTGCACATCCATATCATGGCTGTTTTCCAATTCGACGTTGACATTTCACTATGATGGGTGATATTTGTGTGTGCATGGTTTCTAACTGTGCCCACTTACCTGCATCCCCTCCCCCCACTTAGTCCAACACCAGGCTCAAGCTCGTACGGAGCCTGGCGGTGTGTGAAGAATCGTTTCCTTGTGCTATTCCTGAGCCTTCAGCAGCACCTCAGGTAAAAACTTCCCTGAATAAGATGAGTATATTTACATCAGCGATGTGCTGGTTGTCATTCTGTACTGTGCTCACGTTCATCCTCTCTTGTTAGTTGAATTCTTTTATTTTTGTGAGGAAAAAAATTTCTTAAGGTGTCTTTGACCCTAGGCCACAACCCCCCCCACACACACACACACACTCCGTGACCTTCAACACTTATTAGAACATGGTGTGATTGAGGCAAATTTTGAACCTCCTTCTGGTGTGGAAACAATCATGATGTTGTTCCACTCTCATTACTCACCATGTAAGTGTTTAACAGCTGTGAGCCGCTGCCGTGCATCATCATGGGGTTTGTAAGACATGAGACCAGCCCAGCTGGTCCTGCTTGAATTCTCCAAGCCATCCCCGTCCGTTATGCCCCTACTCAGATATTATGACCCCAAAACGATAAACAGCGAGACCTTACTATGAACATTTATTTCTAAAAAAAACTATTGTTAGTCTAATATCTCATATCACATGCAGTGGAGACGCCACTGCACACGACCCTTTAAAGACCATCTAGTAAAGTTCTATCCTAGCTGGGTCGTTATCCAAGGGGGTCCTGTAGGGGGCCCAAGTCAAGTCTGTTTCAACACTCAATAAGTCACAAAGTTCTTGCAAACTCAGATCTATTAAATCAATTCTGAAAATTTTAATCTGCAAACGAGGGGAGAAGAATGTTTCCAGGTGTGACCCCCAACATCTGGATTATGAGTGTCTCTTTAGCCCTTAATGTTGAGTCAAAAGGGACAGCTGTTAAGATATCATATCCAAAATGTGGTTTAACATTGCCTTGGGTTACAACAGACATGAAGAGACAAGGAAGATCACCAGCGATGCTCGACTCAGCTCATCAGAATCCAACAAGAAGCTGATCTAATGATACTTAAACCGTTACGCTGCATATCAGTTACATTTCTGACGTCTGCTCAGGCACTTGTCATAAAGAACAACACAATCAACCCTTTACATGTTCTATAACCTTTGTAAATTAATGAATTATTGCATAATGTTAAGACTTTGTGTTCAATGAAAAAATTGAGTAACAGATTTGAAGATAAAGTCAAAAAGGGTCAAAGCTGAAAGATAAACACAAAGACGTGTTTATAGGCAGATAAGAGAAATCTTAATCTCTTGAAACTCTGAAGGATCTTCAGTGTTGTAATCATTTTATGTAGATATAAGTGGAGTGTGAACATTTTGTGAGAGATTTGTTACAATTTTCAAGTCTTTAACATTCACCGTGTCAAAAAACCCCCAGATGTCTTTTAGCTTGTCTCACCTGAGCCCATGTTGAGAAGTGCTGACCTCACATCATAGATTCATTTCAGCTCCTTAAAACTGAGCAAATAGACCGCGGATGCTTGATTAGCATCTTTTGTCTGACAGCTATGATTAATATACCCGTCTGCGGCTGTTTGACAAATACATCATATCATCAAAACAATACCTGGACCTCCAGCAGCTTGCCGGTCGGTACTTTGCTAAATCAACACTTCTTTTTTTTTACACCATTTCTCCAGGCGAAGCCCCCCCCCACCACCACCACCTTCGGATCAAACTTTCTCCATTACATGCCACTCTGCACAACTCCTGGCCGTGCCCCTTTTCCTCTCACGCACACACACAAACACATATCCACATAGGTGAATCTGTTCGAAGCATTTCAACCAGTCAGCACTGAGCGCCATGACCAGAGGGCGGTGTTATTCCCACAGCAGTCTCGCGTCGTCTGCACTCACAAGACGTTCCGTATTACTGCCATCAATCATGTCGAGGAAATTACAATTTCCACACGTCAGCTACAGAGAGCTGTGGAGCGCTTTAATTGAATACCCCTGATACCCCCTCACCACCACCACTATCGCTGCCCCGCATCTGTTATTGGTCCAAACTCCTTCTGCAGCAAACTAACCCTAGAGGGGCAAGGTAACACAATGAAAGAAGGATGGGGGGGGGGGGGGGGTG
>SSNP01000051.1:2096498-2169370 GCA_006937955.1 Pachypanchax playfairii
GGTTGATTTGCCATCAAATTTTTACATTTGTCTCATCTAAACGTTTTTCCTTTGTTCACGTTGCTGTCAGATATTTAGGTCTAACAAAGTGACTGAGTCTTTGCCATCGCGTAAAAACTTCACATTGCAGGACCGGCTGTCATTTCAAATCCATGGCACCATAGTGGAGGGGGTAGTGGGTGGGTGGGGGATTCTGACTACTCTCCATACCTTTTTTGTTTTTGTTGTTGTTTTAGACTGACAGCATACTCATTACACATTCACAAGACCATAATTTCCCGCTGATTGTCCTTTATCTTTTGGTAAAATGGATGTCAGGGAACAAATGAGGCAGCTCGAAACAGCTGCACACCAACCTGGAGGTTTCCTCAAGATGTGGCATTAAGTCACAAACATCAGCTGTAAAGAAAAAGAAAAATATGTATATGCATATATGTTTTTTGTTTTAATTCCACCGCTTTGACGAGCACACACAAACTTCCTGTCACTTCCAAAGCGCACAGTCTTAAGCTTAGGCAAAGGCAATTAGTCAGTCACGTCTCTCATTTGCATATTACATATTCGTTCTGAACAACTTCAAATAAAAGGAAGATGCAGCATCTCATTATCCGGCCCTGCAGCTGTTAGGGGGATCAAACCGCTGACCTTTTTCAGTTATGAGCTGCTCTCCCACCACTAGGTTGTTCTTTTTCTGTTTCTCATTCATTCGCTCCCCTTAAACACACACACACACACACACACACACACTGAGTGTCTGATGTTAACTTTGCAGACTTGTTTAATCCACTTGCAGTGCAGCGGGAACTCCGTGCCTCTTTAGCTTTTTTTTCAGTCTTTTTTTTTTTATGTCGAGCTGCCTGGAAAGCAAATCAGATACATCTGAGTTGAAAGTGTGCATGTGTGTCAAGTAGGAGCACGACTGAGTCAAACTGAGGCCATCTTAAATAGATTTTTACCCAGAGATCCTTTAGTCTTCCAGCCAGATTGCAACACAGTCTTTTTTAATTTAATGTGAATTTTTGCAGTTGGTGAGGGGATTACAGCTAACCCTTCATCCTGTTGGATCTTCTGGAATTAAAACTGCTGCGTTGTTTAATTTCAGGCTCAGATTCATGTTTTATTCAGGTGGTTTAACAAAAAACAAGCTAATCTGGAAGATTAATTGTCATAGTGATTTGGAATACTTGGACGCAGGCGCATTATCGCTGGTAAGGAAACGGCTTTTGGCGATAAACCATGAGAGCTTATTGAGTGTCTCACTGTGGCTTTGTGACATTGTCTAATTAACCCAGGACCTGGGGTGAGATCAGGCACTTATTTAATGCCCCTTTTTCCAAATGATGGTCTCGTGTCTGTCATACAGAAGAGGCCCTGGTCTCCTTTATCATTTGACATATAAAATGTTACTGCTGCTCTTTGTCAGAGTCTTTTTAGTTTCTCAATATGGTTTAAAAAAACTGAAATATCAGTTTGTTTTCCTCCCTGAACAGGATGGATTCCTTCCACCGCCGTTTGAAAATGAAGAACGTGGTGCAAAAGACCAAGCCGAGAAAGAAGGAGGCCTTGACAAGGTGGACAAACCTGAAAAAGCTCCAAGAAAAATGCTGTCAAGAGGTGAGACACTAAAATAAAGACAGTTCTGCTGTTTTTCCACTTAAAAATATTGATGTCCATTTGTAATCAGAAATGTCCATTACTTAGCATTTCTTTGGTAATATATGAGAGACACTACAACTGGTCTGAAGTTTATAATAAAATTGGGGATGAAGAATTTGGGCAAAAGAAGGCCGTAAATAATTGTTGGAGACTTCAATACTTTAAGTTCTTGGTGGAGAACTTCTACCAGCATCTGTGAGAGAGTTTCCCAAATGTCCCAAAACTTTACTAAATCTCCTCACGTGTCACGGAGCCCGGATTTAAGGTCGAAGAAACTGAGAGGCAAATGCTCTTTTTTTTTTTCTCTCAAAATAGCTGCAGAGCTATGTGACTACATGGAGACAAACAAAGAGAATCCAACAAATAAAAATGGGTTAAATTGTGAAAAAGTCACCTATAGTTGGAGCCAAGTGAGACGCTGGTTTATGAAGCGATGATGAAAATAAACGTAGTTTAATTGAGATAAAATGTTCCCATTAACACCTCAGCTTCCTTTACATCCAGAACACCTGTGACCTGATTTATAAACATTACTCACTTGGAACAGCCAAACATACATGTGCGTTCTCCCGTCCCAAATTGCAATCGTCACCTATAGAAAATGAAATGGGAATTCATCTGTGTGCAATTGATGATATTATTGTGTTGAGCGTGTCAACGGTGACACTGAAAGCCAAGTATTGAAACGAAGCCAAATGCTTTAATGACACTAATCACACAATCTGTGTCACTCAGGCAAATTACCGCCTTTCTAATAATTATATCCTTTGCCTCGTCACCGGGGACATCCAGTCCTAAACATTTTCTTTTTTGCTCGGGCGTCCTCCAGTTTGTCCAAAAGCACTTCTCCATTTGAAACGATATCTCATTATGGGCTGATAATTGGCGCGATTCAGTTAATTGCGAAAAGCTCAAGGTGCGAAGCAATTATACAGATTCCCCACAGGCGTGTAAAGGTGTCTGCTTCCCTCTGTGGAGCAACACCAGTGATGAAGCAGCCTCCAATTATAGAAAGCTGACACCCACAGATGGGAGAAAGCTTTGGCGTCCCCCTAACTCCCACTGATGGGTGCTATCTTTTCATTCCTGCATTGCCTGCTATGTTTATCATTTTATTCCTTAAACGTTTGGCCTGGCTGTTTTTATTCATCAATAAAGCTACTTTTGGTTTGGTCTACTTAAAGAGGATGCCACAAAAACTTTTAGTGTCATAATGATCAATTAACCCGCTCCTATTTCCTGTCTGGTTAGATTCCAGTCAAGACTACACGGATTCAACTGGTATAGACCTCCATGAGTTCCTGGTTAACACATTAAAGGGCAATCCCAGGTAAGTTTGGCATGAACACTCCAAATGAAACTGGCGTCTTGACGTATTAGCCATTAGAGCTTCATCTGTTTTGTCTAATGATCCGGACACGGAATCGTTTAAAATTTTAATTATTCGCAGGGAAATCAATCGAGTTCAATCGAATTTGCTGTGATGAGTGAACTTCCTTTGCAGTAACTTGATGTTGGTGAACTTTTAACTGCTCGTCTCGAAAGCCGCTCATCGAAGTTGAGTCCAGATTTTTTGAAGCGCTTATGTGATGAAGGTCAAAACATATATAGATCCCTAGATGACCATATTATCAACACAAATATACTGAATTAGACTTTTTCAACAGGTTTTATCTGTTGGACAGAATCAGAATACAATTGAAATATTAAAATGAATCTAAATTAAATACATTAAACTGGATTTAACCCTTCATTGTGAGTTCAAAACCGAATTAGATTTTTTTTTGAGAGGGATGAAAATTAGGATTTAAAGTAGTACATTTGTAAACCTTGTTTTTTTCAGCACCACGCTTCATTGCAAAAATAAATGTATATTATACACACTAGAACGAACCTGAAGCTAAAACCAAATTGTGGTTTCAGTAAAAGTTTAAAGTCCCGCCTCCTTCGAGTGAGTAAATGGAACATTTTCCCAAATAAAAAAATAATTGCAGATTTTTTTTTTTTTTTTCAGGTGTTGACTTCTTTTTAAAGCCGGTTCTTATCCTCGCTGCCACATGAGCATATTTTCCTTTGAAAAATATGTTTAACTGTAATGACGCATAAAAAACACCATCATTGTTTGCGTGTGGGAACTCACCATCTTTTGTTTTCCTGCTTCTAGAGATCGAATCATGCTGCTGAAGTTGGAACAGGACATCTTGGATTTCATCAGTAATAATGAGTAAGATGTTTTCAAGCACATTTACTAAGTTAAAAACATGCCGCGTTCCATCAGTTTAATGATGAATCAGGATTTGAGCAAAAATCAGCCTTTAAAAATGAGCATCTATAGAAATATTCCATCTAGATCAGTATTTTTCTGAACATTTAAAAAGAATCATGATTGTATGAGTCTACCTAATGAAGATCTAGAGTTTAACCTTCCCACCTTGTTGTTTTTCTGTTTCTTGTAGAAGCCAGAAGAGAAAGTTCCCCCCCATGACATCTTACCACAGGATGCTGTTGCATCGAGTAGCAGCCTATTTTGGGATGGATCACAATGTGGATCCCAGTGGCAAGTCCGTGGTGATCAACAAAACCATCAACACTAGAATGTGAGCCTGATTTCAAACAATAATAATAATTTAATCTCATCTTAGTGACTGACACTTCATTAGATCGGGATCACTGACTCGAGCCCGTAACGCATGAAATTTAAGGCAGAGCTCTTTGCTTGTTAATTGCAGCGAGTCGGGAGGAGAGCTCGCTTTCTGACACGGCTTCTCAGTTAACAGATGTCGCTGTCAGCATCTGTAATAAATTAATCCACCACTAAAACTCCTGTGAATTTACCCGCCAACAGACCCGATCAGAAATTCTCGGAGCACATCAAGGATGACAGAGCGGACGACTTTCAGAAACGCTACATTCTCAAACGAGACAACTCAAGCTTTGATCGAGAAGACAGCACGGTAGGATTTTTTTTTTTTTTTTTTTTACCGTGTATAGTTTTTTCTTCTCTTCATAAAGCTGTCACTTTCATTTCTGACATGTTGGTAAGAGTGGGACGGTCTGGCGTCCCTGACATAGCTGCTAAAGAAGACTGTTCCAATGTGTGTGTGTGTGTGTGTGTGTGTGTGTCCTTGCCAGATCCGAATGCGTTTGAAAGCTGACAAGAGGAGCAAATCGATGGAGGAGAGGGAGGAGGAGTACCAGCGAGCCAGAGAAAGGATTTTTGCACATGATGTGAGAGCTTTTTGTGTAGGCGGGCTGGAGGTGGAGGGGGAGGCATGTTTCACAAAATCTTTGTGTCATGTCTATTCATGTGCAAATTCAGTAGATTTCCTGCTGCCAGTTTACCAAAGCTGGCTTTATGAATCTGCTCATGCAAATGTTCCGATTTGGCCCCAGAAGTCACGTTTATAGCTGCGTGTAAGGTCTAAACACCTGAAGCAATTTGACATTCATCGTGTTCATCCATATGCTTTTATTTTTATTACACAGCAGCCCAGTTACTGAACCGAACATAGAAATGAGTGCAAAAACTGATATTTCGTTTTTGTTTTCATCTACAGGGAGATCACTTCATATTAGATAGAAGGTAAGAGGTAACACTACGTTAATCTTCTTTCATTGAATAAAGATTTTGTCCCAAAAAGCCCAACATTATCTAACATATTGGATGAATTGTCAGCTTAATGATTAACATAGAGCCTCTTTTTTTAAGCTTTTCTGTCAGGGTTGTAATTAGTCAGGCCTGTTTGAAAATCGTAGCTATCTCATTTTGTCAGCTCCTGTTCAGTAACACCTCTCCCCTTCCCTTCAGCGCACAGGAGGAACACTCATGCATGAGCACTCAGCAGAGGCGGCAAATATTCAGGTGGGTCCGCCCCCGTCACGTATCATACGGCTCCAGAGGGAGAGCGAGAGAGAGTGAACCACAGGCAGGGAGAGAAGTCTCTGAATCGTCCTAATCGGCTCACTCAGGAACAAGAGGGCTGATCTGAGGATTTGTTTTTCACTGCTGGAAAAAGCTCCTGTTTAATGGGATCTCACCCCCCACCACCCCCTGCTCTGATTTATCATGTGAGGTGGCCCTTTTAGACAAATCTTGGCCAATCAAACTAGTAAAATAATTCCAGAAGACATATCGTCTGCTACTGAGTGAATGTAACTGTTTAGTGCTTTTAATTTAAGATGAGTGAATATTCTTGTTTTCTTCTATTATTTGTTGTAAATATTGTGTCAAAAAGAAAAATCAGGGTTAGTGTTCAACATTATTTGAAAAAGCATTGGTTAAACCTGTAAACCTCATAATAATATCTGTATTACAATATTGGCTATATTTTAATATCAATATCACTTTTTGATACTATTATTAAAATGTACCAATAATATCAAATATAATATTTTAAGTATTGCATCAAAGATTCTCATATTTCATAAACTATTTTAAATATCACAACAACTATCAGAATTTTTTAAGGCATTTTGAATACAGTGACATAAGTATTACAATATTTTATATCTCAAGATTTCATACAATATTTTGAATGTTGTGATAAACTCACCAATTTTTATTTCAAACATGTTAACATCAATATTTTGATGCAGTATTTTCACTATTGTGATAATTATAAACATTTCGCAAGATCATTTGAACATTGCGATGTTAATATTCCAATATTTCAGATATCACGATAACATCAGTAATACATACAATACTTTAGGATATCAGTATTTCACACAATTTTTAGTTTTGCGATAATAAAATCCGTTTTGGTATATTTTGAGCATGGAGATCAGTATTTTTTAAATACTATAACCAGAATATTAGCGTTGTTGTCTGTGATCAACTCACATTTTCCCTCAAACTGCTAACAGATAAATTGTCTTTGGCAATTTATGGAGTTCATCTGTTTGACAAATATCTTTTTGATTTATCACATTTTGCGATATTGATATTGCAATAATTACTTGATGCTGATCTAATTTAAAAATGCAGGTTTTTTTTTGTTTTTGGAGCAACACATTTTGTTGTCATTCCAGGTTACGAGCCAGCCAATCTGGTGCCAGCCGCCAGAGCAGCTCGGAGACAGAGACGCTGCCACGACACGGCGAGCCGCGGCCCTGGAGCAGCACCGACAGCTCGGACAGCTCCAACCGGCTCGCCCCGCGGCCCGTTATCACCAAGGCCAGCAGCTTCAGCGGCCTGTCGCCGGGGCTGATCCGCGGGGACAGCACGGCCAGCAGCAAAAGCACCGGGAGACTCTCAAAAACAGGCAAGAGTGATGAAACCAGGCGACAGGAGCTGCTTGAAACATCTGCAGTGCGATGTTTGGCTTCTGGATTGATGCAGATGCAAGAGCCAGTGTCCTCAGAACATCCTTAAACCAAACAAAGAAAACCCCCTGCATCGACACGCTGAATTATAACAACACCGCATCCACCTGTGCTTTGAAGTCTGCATAAACCGCGACGTGCTAAAAGTACAAATAGACTCTTAATGTAGACGGAAGGATTTATCTCATTAGCAAGCGAGCATCTAATTTATTCCTTCAATGAAGGGAGAGGTAATTCATTCACAGCACGAGGAGGAAAATGATCAAATTAAAGTCCTAAAAGAGAGAGGAAAAAAGGAATCAAGGACACCAAAGGTCTTATGAGAACAAATATTTGTTGTCCCTCTGGAGATTGGTCTGCGTGTCGTGTAGCTGGACAGCTGTCAAAACTCATTAGCGAACAGCAGCCCGGTAATGGAAGAGGGTCTAAGAAAGTGTTGTAGCAGCAGAAGAGTAAAAGCAAACAGAGAGAAGAGTTTGTGCATAATATATAAGTCTGAGCACCGGGGAAAGTGCCACCCACGCACAAGATGAATTTATCCCCAACCGCGAGTGCTCGCTCCACAATACTTACTCCACATTTGTGACTTGATTGGCTGAGATTAGATGCTCTGCGTTGCGTGCTTGTTTTTATTTATTTATTGTGGCAGAGCGTGAGGTAAAATCCTGATTGGGCTCTTGCTCTCCTTGCAATAATTTCTGTTGACGTTTTCTTTTTCTTGTATTTGCCAAAAGCCTTTTTTCTTTCTTCTTCTACAGTTTTTATTTTTCGTCTCTGCTCAGGTTCAGAATCATGCAGCAGCGTCGGATCCTCGTCCAGCTCTCTGTCCCGACCTCAGCTGCCTCTCCCCGTTCCAGCCTCCTTGCGGTCCAGCGTCCCCAGCACCCCTTCGGCTCACCACACTATCAACCACAGAGTACACACCGACAAGAGCCTCCAATCCCAGCCGCCTGCATCCGCTCACGACACTACAAGTTATTACATGTTGCCGCTAGAAGCCTCTGGGATTCCACCCGGCAGCGTTCTGGTCAATCCACACACAGGTAGGTCTTAAAACTGTTTCACATCCCCACCAATGTGAACAATTTCTTCCTGTTTGGAGCCTCAACATGATAAAATCACCTCCAAAAAAAATCAAATGAGGTCTGGAGAATTTCTATCTCCTCCAACATTCTGCATTAGATCAAAGTAAAATTTCTTATCTGGCAAATTTTGTGTTCCTGATGAAAATTCATGAGTTTGGAGCAGAATTCCAGCTTGGCCCGAGGCTGCGCTCGGTTTGTCTGTCAAATTAGTAGTCAGACTGGAGCACTGTGATCAAGATGCAGCAAACAGATGGGCCAGATCTGTAAATATGCATCATCATGGACCCCAGCACACAGTTGTGAACTTTAAGCTGCCAAAACGCTCCTTCCTGTTGACTCTCCTCACGTGTACGGCGGTCTGGAAGCGTCAGGCGGAGCAGCATTCACATGTTTTATTTTGTAATTCTTTGTCTTATTATTGAATTTGCAAACATCCTGATGGTTTGGGATCTGGTGTGAATGAAATTCAACAGGCAAGCCTTTGATCCACCCCGACGGCAGCGCGGTAGTTTACAACCCGG
The DNA here is from genome assembly GCA_006937955.1 of Pachypanchax playfairii. NCBI lineage: Eukaryota > Metazoa > Chordata > Actinopteri > Cyprinodontiformes > Aplocheilidae > Pachypanchax > Pachypanchax playfairii. The sequence continues at coordinate 2,105,086 of SSNP01000051.1, forward strand.
CTAGCATCACTCCGGCTGCTGGCAGGTTCCCGCAGCAGGGGAGGACCCCACCACAGCCAATCCCTGCAGCATCGCAGCCACAGTCGACCAATCACATCCACTCCCAGGTCAGAGGGCACACAGACTTCCGTTTTTATTTACTAACTCCATGTTGTAAAAGATTGATTGTCACCCTGAAGCTCCTCCCATCAGCTCTGATTAACTCACGTTTCTATTCATTAAGTTCTAAAAGCAAATGTTTTAACTCTTTGTGTGATGGGAGGGACTTGGTGAGCTGTCAATCAAAGCATTTTTTCCCCTTTATCCAGTCTCACATCCTGTCCACTCTTCTTCTTTTGCTATATTTCCTTCTCAGCCACTCTGTCCTCCTCTTCAGTCGTCCTCCGAGCCTCTCCACAACCCAATGGTTTCCTATCCTCCTCCTCTTCCTCCTTCTCAGTTCCTGCCCGTCTGTCCACCTAACCAACAGTACACAGTGGTACATACCTTCTTTCTTCCATTTTATTCTCTTCCAGCTCCATCGTATAGAGGAATCATTGTGAATCGTTAAAAGACAGAAATATTCATTTTAAATCGGTTCCTGCTTGAGATGGACCAGTAAAGTTCTGATGATTTAATAATCTGTATCGACTTCACGCTGTTTCACTCAGTTTATTGTTTCTTAATCGCAATTAGGTCTCAAATGCTGAATATTTTTCAGTTGTTGTAAAATGTTTGCACTGACAGAACAGTCAACTATTTCCCCTGAATATTTTCCTGACAATAAACATATTTACACATATAAGCTACAAACTGAGTATTTGGAGCTGCCCAACATTGAGAACATCTCTGCTGTAACTATTTTTTATTTTGGACAGATAAAGATCTCACATGCTTAAGCCCCGCCTTTCCGAACTTTAAAATAGACCTTAAATCTTTCCCCAGCTTCTCTGAACTTGTCGGGGGGGCTTTGGTGGGAAGGTTCATCAGTATCCAGCAGGACTCATATGTAGATCATGCATTCGCTTAACCTCATTTTTGACCTGGTTTTAGTCTAAAGACATGCCTCTGTGACTAATTATGCCTGTGGAAAGTTCCATTAATATTTAATTCATCAGCAGATGTTGGCACTGAATAATCCATGACTTAAAAAAAAACACGACTTTTCCAACATGTCAAAAATGACCTGGGCTGGTGTGCGGTGGTGATACAGATTGGTAGTTTGGATTAAACGCGACAGATCTGAGTGTTCATTATGTTCATTTATTTAACATGAAATTCTCTCCGCAGCCTGAAATCCTCAGCACCCAGTTGAGTCACATGACTCTGACGCAGCAGCCGCCCAATGACGGCGGCGCATCGGTCTCAGACGGTCGCCACTACCCCTCCGTATACAACCACCCCCCCTCCTCCGTGGTGCTGCAGGGAGCTCCCCCACAGCAGGTGACAGGCTACATGGTGGCAGGGCCATCGGGGGGGCACCCAGGGGTGCTGCAGGGTCAGCACCTCCCACTCCCAGCGCCAGGCCCCAACCCAGCATACCCCAACACAGGTCCTGCTTCTTTTCCTGCTCAACCGCTCCTCCAACAACACACCTACATCCAACAGCCGGTGCAACAGGTAGAGTGGTTAATGTGACGTCTGTGTTCATATGTCATCATGCGTCAGAACCCTGTGAAGTGAAATCAAACACAACTCTTCATGTGTTTTAAATGTGTCTCTGCAGATGCTCACGTGTTACTGCTCGTCAGCCCACCACCCACAGTGCTCCAACCAGCAGCGGCAGTACCGACCCCCCCTCAACCAACTCCCCTATAACTGCCCTCAGAGCCAAAACCTGCCGCAGCAACAAGGTACCAACACTCGAAATGACTCACTTCATCATTGTTTTACTTTTTCTGAATTTGACACATTTTATTTATTATTAAATTGGGTTTAAAAGCACCTCAATGCCAAAAAGCAGCATGTTCCACTTCCTGCTTCCTGATACCAAAAACTCCAAATGATTCAAATAAAGCTTTGAATCAGCTGCACTGATCTGAGAACGAGTCAAAGCAGGACGAGTCATTTCATGTCACTGCAGGACGTGTTGATTTAATTGTTGTTGTTTCTTCATTGGGGAGCTGAAGGACAAACATTCATCTCCTGTTTGTTTGTTTTTTACCAATGTTTCCCACCAGATTATTCCGTTTCACTTTTCTTGCTTTCTCCTTCTCCACAGGAGTTAAGCTCGTTAGCTACCAGTTCGTTTTTGTTTTGTTTTTTTCACTGTGCATGCGGTGCAGATTCTGTTCTTTAACTGCATGGACTGTTGCCACTTGCACACACACTGCTGCACATATGTCTCTCTAAGTGGCTGCGGCACTATTCTGTCATCTCCGGGCTGCAAATGTGGCTTCCCTGCTGGGGAACTGGGGAATAGGCAGCGGACAAATGAAGCTGACCTACAAAGGCAAAAGAACAGCAATTATTTCTCCAGGAAACGGCAAAAAAAGAAGGAAAGACATAGAAACAAAAGACAGTAGAGTCTCATTTCTTCACTGTTTTTGCATTAATTAAAGAACCAGGAATGTATCATCATGTAAAGGTGAAGATGTGGGTTCAGCTCAAGGTTACACATGATCCAAATGTTACCAGTGGAGGTTCTGGAGTAGGGTAGAAGGTGTCCACAGAGACTCCTGTCAGCATTTACACCTAATTGCATCAGTCAGCCGCCACCTTCAGAGCGCCATTGCTTCAGTCACGGTCAGTTTCAGAAACTGAGAGGTTAGTAAAAGGCAGCCATCTTTAAACTGCAGGGAAGAACATGCGAATAACACTCAGTTTATTTGAAGCTGGTGTTTTCTGAGGGTTTTTAGCAACTTATTTAGGGATTTGTATGATATTTTGGGATTTAAAAAGTACCTTGTGATGTTCGAGACAGATTAAATTTATTTATTATTATTTATTTATTTGTAACAGGGAACATGTACAATATACATTAACCAAAAGGAGAGATGCATTGTACCAGGTTATAGCACATGTGCTAATTTCCACCTGTATTCCAGTCAAATCTAGTGGATTTTAATGAGACGTGTGAAATCGAAGCGGCTGATTTCTAAAATCAATTAATATTTTTGTTCTTGATCCAGAAACATGACGGTCATTTTGACATTTTTGTCAATACAGTCTTTATCAAGGTGGGCGGGGGTCAAAAGTTAGCAAAGGTTTAATGGTGTGGGCGTGGCTTGACCTCAAACTTTGCTTTCAAGCCAAAGAACAGTACAAGTTTTTACCATGAAAGCTGCTCCTGGCTTTAAAAAAATTGCAAATTTCTCACCAATTTTTCCTTTTTTTTTTCCGATGAAATCAAGTTCTGAGGGTGATGGTCTGATGACCCCCACCTAAAACCACATTAACACCCAAAATGAAGCCCACGGATCCTGAGCGGCGGGATGCGGGGCCGGGACGCTGTCTGAGAGGCCTCTATGAATCTCACAGTGAACCGGTCTCTTTTCCAGCCCCCTCACTTCTCACCTACATTTTTGTTTTTTAAATCTTTACCTCTGCGAAACAATCGGTGCAGTGAAGAGGAAGCTAGCTGTTGGAACCGGTCACTGACGGATGATGTCACACAATAACATCCTTGTTCTGATGACGGACAGCCGCCGCAGAGGGAGTTACCGTCTGGTGAAATGAAAGAAGTGGAAATCTACTGCCGGGTGGAATGAAATAATACGGCTGAATTTGATATTCTGGTCATTTCATGCTCGGTTTGTGAGTGAAGGTGGATAAAAATAGTCCTGGTTCCTCGCGGAGCTCTTTCATTGTCTAGTTGTACTTTTTTCTCCCCGAGCGGTCGACTGTAAAGACACCTTCACAAAAGGACGCCCTCTCCTTTTGTCACCTGGATTACTGCTAGTATGTGTGTGTGTGTGTGCGCATGCATTTGGATTTTTTTAAATGTCTCTTTTTGTCCCCTTGACATTTAAGCATCTGATACTACCTCCGGTTAGAAATAGGCGACACCATTTTGAGGAAAAAAGAAAATGTGTGACTTTGCGTCGTCTTTTCTGCGTCTTTGTCTTCGATCCCGCTTCAAATAGGTTTTTAATAAGTGCTGTTGGAATGAGTTGTCTCATCGAAGGGAAGGTTTTTCTTTTTTCACCCCCCCCTCGAATTCCCTGTTGAGGATTGAGTCAGATTGCAGGTTCAAGCCACCGCTGGCTAAATCAAATATATCGACTTTCTCATTTATTCCAAAACCTGCTGAGCAGCAACAGCTCGACTTCTTCTTCTGTTGTTCTCACACTACTTCATCCTCACTGATCTTTGTTGTGGTTTAATAAATGTATTTCTTTAAAACCAATAAAACATCTTTTTTTTTTTTTTTGTGAATCAAAGTGATTTCGAGTCTTTCTTGTTTTTCCTCAGTGCACCAAGCCGTGATGCCAAACCCAGCGTCCAGCTACCAGACCGTAGTGGGCGTGCAGCCAACACCCAACCTCGCTCTCACTGGCAACCAGCAAAGCAATATGGCCAGCCAGATGCAAGGCATGATGGTCCAGTACCCTCCGATGCCGTCTTATCAGGTACTTTGATGTGAGCTTTTCCCCCGTGTGAGAGTCAGATTCATATTCTCTGTGCCAAAATGAAAACCAGCGTTCAGCTCTGGTTTAAATGAAACTTGCGCTCGTGGCTTTTATAATGTATTTATTCTTTGCTTTCACGCCACATAAGTGAATGGAGAGATGAAGAACGGTGGAAAAAAGCAAAACGGATTTGATTTGAAAATGTCTGATGGAGGAATAAAAAGCAATTTGGATGTTTGTGTTTGTTTTTCTGTGTAGCAGGTTTCTGTTCCACAGCAGACGTACCAGCAGCCGGTGTTCGTGTCCTGCCAGCCGGGACAGGGGCCAGTAGCTGTTTCTGGTGTGCAGCCCTGCTATAGCCTGCTCCCCCCCACCCAGCACACCACCATGAGGTACGATTCCAACGCCTTCCTGTCTGCAGTCAGAGAACTTAAAAAAAAAAGACATGTTGAGGCTTAATTTTCAGATTTTATGTTTAAAATGTGTTTTAAATGTACAGCTAAGAAATCCTAAATTTAGATTTTTTTATTTTTTCTGAATAAAAACATTTTCTTACAATCACATTCTTGCAGTTTCGGGAACGCGCTAAAATTTTAACTTGTTTTTTTTTAATAAAACATCGTTAAATCATGGGATTGTTCTCACTGTCGCCCTCTAGTGGTCAAATTTTCTAAAACGCTAAACCGAACTTTAATTCTTTATTTATGACACGAAAACATCCTCGTGATGACGTCAGAGGCAAAATTTTACACAGATATCGATAGTTGAGTAATATTATCTGAGACCAGGATCCTCAATCTAGGTTCTGATTCTGATAACTATCTGAGTCAGGAGACAAGTTCAGGGATCTTTACTAACTGTGACCTGGTTCTGGATGATTTGAATTTAAGTAGAAGTTGATGATGTAATATTTCACATGAGAAGGATTTTTCTTTAATAATAGTTAAAATTCTTCTGATTTCATCTTTTTAATGTTTTCATAGCACATCAGGTCTTTTAACAGCAAAAGCGATTTAAAAAGTGCTTTTTGCTGTTTTTCTTTATTGAATTTGGCTTTTATACCTAGTTAAGCTCTAAAATTAATTGTGTGGGTTAAAAGTGTTGATGAATTTCAGCTCTGGAGGAGGTTTTTTTCACCTTCAGATAAAATCTGATTGATGGAAAAAGTTCTCTGAAAATCCAGACGTCTTCATGTTGTTAGTTTCTGCCACACGCGATCAGTCAGCGTAGCAGGAAGCAGAACTCGGCTGCGCTCACAGTCATTACCTGCAGAAGAACAAAAGAGATGTGAAACGAGAGGAGAGGTCACTTTCTCTTCATCCCAGCTGTGAAACGAGGCTGCGTTAGCGTGGAGATGATTAATGCAGCAGCATCCGAGCAGCTCTCTGTTTTTCCCATGAGGACCTGGACTCCACCTGCAGCCTGCTTTTCCACCAGCTGGAGACGAGTCCCTCCAGGCAGACTGCTTACAGAGCAAAGAGCCTCGTTTCCAGATGGACTTGGATTTCAGCTGCAGCACTAAGATCTCAAAGCTCCAGGAGATCTACCTTATGTCTATTTTCTTGTTGTTTTTCAGCTGAATTTCAATTGATCAGACTCAGAACCACATGCTGATCTTGTTTTTTGTTATTTATTTATTTTTTTTACAGTTCAACTGTAAGTTTTCTACCCGGTCCGATGATGGAGCCCCTCCCGTTTCCTCAGGCTTCCTCTCCCTGCGTCTCCCAGCAACATCCGGGCCAACAGTACGCAGGTATGTCTGAACGCTCTGATCTACAGTAAGATCACGAAGTGAAGAGAGAACGTTCTCTTCTTCTGACACCCCCCGCCCTGGAGATCCCCCATCACTGCCAGCGCTCTAAAAACACTTCACATCTCTGTGTCAATAACAGCATTCCTGCACAAGCCACAGCTCCACATCCCATAATGAAATAATCTTCCCCTGGCTTACTTTGTCTTTGTTTGCGCATCAGCTCATAATTAGATTTGCGCTCCGGCGTTTTTAAAAATGAGAAAAGCGTCTCTGGAGGTCTGCAGGAAATGAAAGTGATTGACACATGGAGTTCTTCTTCTTTCTTCTAAAAGCTGAAGCAGAAGATGAAACGGCAATTCGGTTATTCGGCGCTAATGTTCTGCTGACTCCACATCAGTCAACATACAATCTGCTGCAGTGAAAAAGTGCTACAGCGAGGAAACGCCACACAGAGCTGAACACGCTACCTCCGATGTTTCAGTTACACAGAAAAATTCTCACATGATTGATGCGCTGCTGACAAAGAGCTGCAGAGAAACATGCTTGTGTTGTCCACCAGTGCACATCAGACTGTTTTCAAATAAAAGTATAAGTTCTGCACTGCGAGCGTCACCAGGTGAAACAACAGACATTTAAATTACTGAAAAATGAGCCTTAAGTGTTTAAGGTGCATTTTACACTGTAAAAAATTGTCTTGTAAACTTGGAAATTGAAACTTAAATGCATAGACTTCTTTTTAAAAACAGTAAAATGTGTTTGTGGGGGTTAATTTATTTTGACATTACTGAAATAAAAGTAAAGAAGCTAAATGAAATGTTAATACATTTTTGTGGCTTTTACAAATTGAACTTTTTGTACATATTTGCTCGACACGAACCACTTAACAATTAATTTATTTTTTATAATTTAAAATAAATTATTAACTTGTGTTAGAGGTTTTTATACAAATATTAACGAATAATCAAAGTTTAGGTTTTCGTTTTTCAATAATTCATATCGGAAATTTAGTAACGGGGGCAATTTAAAGAATAAAAAGTCAGAGCGCCCTCTTGTGGCCAGTTTGTGTCAAAGTGTTTTTTTTTTTTTTTTTTTTGCTCCAAGTTTATAAATCAGATCTCATCTTAACTCATCAGCTTTTATTTTCTGACACTGTGTTGGTTAACTTCCTGTCCAGAGAGCCAAGTGGGTCTGTCTCCTCACTAATCACCTGTATTATTCATGTCTGGTTATTTTGGGAGGGCAGTGGAAGCAGCCATCTTTCTCCAGCCTCTCAGTAATGAGGTCAGGTGACGTCCTGAAACATCCTCACCTGCAGCGTTGATCAGTAAATGAGGAGTAATGGGCCGAGGTTCAAACTGAATATCCATCGTTCTTGTAACTGTTGAAGAGAATTATTTCACAAATAAACAGTGATGTCATGAATGCCCCCCCCNACCCCCCCCCCCCCCCCCCCCGCTGTGTGAGCTGAGAGTAAACAGATATTCATTAAATCAGGATTTATTTTGAGAGGTGTTTATGTGTAATTAGACGACTGGAGGATTTTTCAGGAGGAAAGTTCTTCCAAACAAAACACTTAATCACTCAGCAGCTCTAGTTTTCCACTGATGAATAAAACCCGTTCGATCCGCCTCCCATTGACTGTAACTGTTTGATTTTGCAGGGTTGTTTCATCCGGCGCCGCCTGGCAGCAGCATGGTGATGCTACAAATGACTGCACCCCCCTGTCAGCAGCAGCAGCCTCGAGCCCCCTCCCCCTGCCAGAGGAAGCAGCCCGGCCACAAACACCCCGAGCACCAACGAGGCCGCAGACCCGCCGAGCTCCCCCCAACCCCGGACAACATCCAGGTACAAACACCCCCCCCAACTGAACACGTCCATGGGGATCATGTTTCTCACCTCTGCAGACGTTCTGACAACATCTAATTAGCTCGGCTGATGTTTTTGACTCGGCGGCAGCAATTTCCAAACAATTTGGAATTGGCGCAGTTCGCCTCTTAGGACAGTCTGCTCTGAGTTAAGACGGTTACAAGAAAGCAATTTAAAAGCTAATTTAGTTCAGTTGCGTGGGTCTGACAGCGATTTGAGAATTGTCGCCTTGAGCCAGACTCAGCTTTTCCCGCCGTTCCAGGCAGGTTAAATGTCGCCGTAAATAGGCTCTGCAAATGAAGCTGGTGCTGCCGAAACCCTGAAAATGAGAAGAAAATAGTCCTTTTTGTTAGGGTGTAATGGTACATTAGTGGGACTAATGTGGATGGAATGGTACATTAAAGCAATGACTTGAACAGCAGAATGACTTTTTAAAGTCATTGGAGGTTTTTTGGGGAATAAAAGTGTTTGTGTTCCTCTCCGTTTCCTCCCATTTGCACCGTGGGCGTGTTGTGTGTAGAGCAGCCTGCCCTCGTCTCCGGCCATCACCCCCTCGCCGTGTCAGCCGTCCAGCATCAAGGGCTTCTCGTCAGGTGTCTCGCCCATCCCCGTCCTGTCCCACCACCCGCAGCTTCCCGCAGCCTTCTGCCACGGTGGACAAGGTCAGAGACCAGCTCACTCGCCAGACTTCTAAAAGACAAGCGCACATCTGGGCTAACTGTTTGTTTGTGATGTCCAGGTGAAGCACACTACTCTCTACTGGGCCAGCCTCTGCAGTATAAACCCTCCATCAAACCCCCGCTGATCCACGCCGCGCACATGGTCACCAAACACCAGGTAACCGAACACGCACGCCGCTTCTCAAAAACACTCGTATCCATCCATTTTAACCACCATCCTCTGCCTCCTCAGGGTCCACTGGGAGTTTGGCGTAGCGGTCACGGCCGAAAGTCCAGCAGAAAACCTTTGTCTTCAGATCTAAGTGTAGGTGAAGCCGCTAACAGGAAGTCCAGAGGGAGGAGGGGGTTAGAGACGCAGAACATGACGAAGCACCTTTGATATGCTTCAGCAGCAGCAGCCTGACGGACGGAGATTCATCCAGCTGCTTTGTTGCTAATTTAGCAGATTAAGTGAAGCAGCATCGCAGTTTTCTGTCATCTGATTATTTTTGCTGCGTGCAAGAGTTTTGTAAGCAGAATAACTTCTAAACTAGGCAGAAATCACACCTGCAACCCCGGCAGGATTTTTACACACTGATTATCTTTTTAAGCGGCGCTCGCTCAGATTTCAGCTTTATTCAGACTTTCGTATCAACATCAAAACAATCAGCTGAGAGAAGGAAGCTGAAGTGTTGCCTTGGTTTTAGGAGGTTAACACCAGTTTTGTACTTGTGACAGGAAACTAAATCAAAATCACAAGATAAATGGAAAAATTGCAAAATAATTTAATTGTTTGGGTTGAACCCAAATAACCTAATATTTTATTATCTACACTTAGTTTCTGTGATCAATTAAAATCCTTTTGTGATATTGATATTGTAGTTAAGGCACATTTGATACATATTGTGCAGTCCTAAATGCAAAATTTGCGATATCTCAATCTCCAAAACGAATACCTCTGATGTATTGTGACAGGAAATTGATTATTTTATATATATATTGTGTAATTGTAAATGATAAACACAGTATATTGTGCAGCCTCACAGAAATAAGTTTGATTTTCTGAGTTATGCTCAGAGCTTGATGGCAGCCAGCCTCCCAATGGTTCAGGTCTGCCCCCCCACCATCATGGCAGTTGTTTTATTTAGCAGCTCTGTTGCTCACAGTGCTGTCTGTCCTGTGTGTCTGCAGTGAGCAGTCGTTTTCTGGAAATGACACACGCTCCGGAGGGGATCAGCTGAACAGACTCTCCCTGGCAGAGATCGGCAGAGGCGGACCAGCAGCGGCTGTGCAATGCAACCATCGACGCTCCCCAGGGGGGAGAGATTACCTGGCACTCATCACACCACATCTTTCGCCACGCTCCCCTCCAGACACCCCACTAACTTTAAACTCCATACTAGCACCGGATACGAGGAGCTGTGGGACTCGGGATGAGGCAGATCTGGGTGCTTCTGAGGAGAACCATGTAAACAAACCCAACCAGCTTCTCCGCTGCCTCACAGTCTGGACCACAGATTCTGTCCAAATCACAAAGTCTGAAAAGTGAATGTCAACTTTAACTTTTTTTTAATTAATATTATTATAGTATTATTTCACCCCCTGGCCAACAGGTCTGTGCTGAACTCAACATCCTGCTAAGTTCTACAAATCTACTGTTTGGTTCTTGCGTTTTTGAAAAGTTTTGGGATTTCTTGACCCTCTCAGCAGGTGTGGGAGTGTGACCGCATCACATCAAGAACATGTTGTACATGGTTCTGGTTTACCAAGGTTTTTTCCCACTTTTGGAACTCAAAACTACTTTTTTATTTGAAGTCTTTCAGTTGTAAAAAAAACTTTAACCTGGCTCCTGACACTGGGACGCATTTATCCACAACAGTATGAGCCTGCACAGTACAAAACACTGAATAATAAATATACTACCTTAATTATTTAAAGTCACAGTTAAACACAGTGAATGTTGCTTTTGCACTGATATGTTGATCAAGATGGAGGTTTAATTAGTTATTAAATAGGGCCTGGATTTTTTTTTTTTCTGAAGCCCTCATACCAGTTTGTTGCACTCAGCCAGGCCCCTTTGTTTTATATAATAAATTAAAATGTTTATATGCACAAGAAAAATGCAATGGAGTTCTGTCACTCTTGGCGTCATTTGTTTGGATTTTGTGTGTGAATCAGAGATCGTCTATGGTGTGGCTTTTCCTCTCTTATTTTTTTTTTTCATGGTTTGTTTTTTGTTTGACTTTAATAAACGATTGCTCCGCACGTGTTGAAAACTTAATCTATAGGTTAAAGATGAGCAATAAACTGAGAGGTTTTATTTGAAAACATTAGATTTTTTTTTCTTAGTGAGGGAACAGATATTCTGATACCAATCTTTCTGAGATGTTGGTTTTCTTTTTAGTTTTTTGCAGTAATTTTTTCCCACTCAGAAATTAGTCTTCTAAGCAGTAAGTTAGTGATGTGTGTCACAACCAAGCCAGTTCATTGTGCCAGCTTGTTTAACTGAACAGACTCCCTTTTTTAAAAATATCTTTATTGTTCAGACACATTATTATACCGTATGTCTTGATACTGGCTTTACTTCTCAGCAGTGTCTACAAATTCTCATCAATCAAGTACCATGGAAAAATATAATTTGTGGTTAATGTCACAGGAATTGTTTTCACGTTTATCCCAAACAAGGTAAAAATGTTTGATATACATGGGTATGAATACACACTAATATCAAGACATGTCTTAAACAGATAAGCTGGAAGTAGTATTAGTAGATGAAAAGGCGAAAGAACCGACTCTTGTTTGTGAACGGAGCCAAAACAGATGGCTCACTGAAAAGCCACGACTTTAAGCGCCCCGCTCAGTGACGCGGAAACAGGGACACCTAGTGGCCAAATGCGGCAACTACAGAATGAGAACAGCTGGTGGAGTGAAAGTGAAACTTAATAGTTAAAAATTGCTTGGAGAACTGGGAAAGTTTATTACAACGGCGGGCGTGTTCAGCGTGGCCGGGGAAAAGCTGAAAACTGATAAGAAAAGCGCGTGGTGACCGTTAGCTGTGCTCCATGACTGCCACCGGAACGGAGAGCGACAACAGGACGGTGGTCGTGTCCGGTGTTCCGAGCGTGCTGCCGTCCAGCAGGATGGCCGACAAGCTGACGATACACTTCCAAAGCAGCAGGAGGAGTAACGGGGGGGACGTGGAGGATGTAACATACCCCACCAACATGGACGGAGTGGCCTTCGTCACTTTCGACAAAGCAGAAGGTAAAAACGCGCTAAACATCCGCTGCTTGTTCAAATGTAGCTTGTAGCTAAACTCTTACATCCAAACTCACGTATTCGGACTATAAATTGACTTTTTTGTGTGGGTTTGCCACGTCTTTTATTGATTTTAAAAGGTTTAAAACAGTTGAAACTGAAATTCAACATTCCAAGATTAAATTTGTAACCAAAACAAAGATGGCTGCCGGAAATGGCGTCATTTTAGGCTCACGTTATAAACACTCAATTTCCATCACCTAAATTTACTGTTTTCTTGAAGACAGTCATTCTAAGATAATATTTATATTAAACAAAACTAAAAACACTTTATTTAAACGCAAAACGACGATAAAGCATCTTTTAAGTGCACCTGATTGTTTTATGTCTGAAATAACTAATTATAGATACTTAACCGGATCTTATGTTGTTCTAAACAGAAAATAATTATTTTTTATATTCTGAATTGTTGTAAAATGTTCCTGAGACAAGAAAAAAATTGTGAGGCCCTATATCCCTTTAAACGCCTCAAACTGCATCCTCTGTCATCGTCGAGTATATTTCTTACTTCCTGCTGTGATTGTTTCCCATGGAAACCGTCGCAAACTCTTGGCAGATGCAGAAAAGGTGGTGAAAAAGGAGCAACACGTCATGAAAGATGAAGAGTTTCCTGTGGACTATGAGCTTACCGTGTTCCCCTTCAGCACAGATGTAAGTAAAGTCTGGTTTTACGATACGTCGACTAAATGAATCTGCCGTTCCTGATTCAGATCTGTTCCTGTCCTGCAGGTGTTTTTGTATGTCTCCAGCACTATAGTGGATCTCTCAGTGTTCGGCAATGATCAAGCATCTTTAAGTAAGAGCCTGCAATCCACTCACAGATCGATACGGTTCCAGTTTTTGCCAGATCAGAGGAAAGCCTTAATAGAAGGTCCTTTATCAGCTGTAAAGGCCCTCAGAGAGGACCTCATCCACAGGACTAAACATTTTCAACCACTGACCCAAACTGCTGCTGTTAAACCAAAAGTAACTAGTTCTCATCCGAGTGTAAAGTCTCGTAATGAGGCTGTTGGATCTGTTGGGTTCTCCATTCCTAAAGCCAAGGACCAACATCCGAGTGTTAACAGCTTTTTAAAGTCACAGCAGATCCCAGGTGAAGCAGAAGAAGTCCAAACCCTAAGTTCAAAACCAGAAACTCCAAAATCCCAAAAGGTTTCATCTGAAAGTTTCAGGCAAGTGATCGGTGGCGAATCAAATACAGTAATTGGGGCTTTATCAGGCCTGGAACTAAACTCTACAGAGGGGAAATCAGCAAAATGGCAAAAAGAAGATAGTTTTTCACCAAAACACAACAGTTTAGAAAGGATTTCAGTGTCCAAGACAAGAGGAGCTTATCATTTGGACTCTAAAGAAGGCTCATCTTTCTCTGTGAGCAGTTTGAGGGACACTGAGGTCATTTGGGTCGACTTCTACGCCTTCCAATACATGGAGAAATTTCACAGAAGGGAGTTGGACTTGATTGGTGTCAACTTATCTGTTCAGCGCGTTGAAGACCTTGTACGGATTTCACTGACTGAGAAGAAACCCTCGAAGTACCTCAGGGAGGCTTTGGAAACCCTCAAGATTCTGATAGCGCATGTGACAGATATGGTTAGAGTTCATGACATCTTATACGACAAAGCGATGTTGATTAGCAGACAGAAATTAACTTCGATCTGCGACGAGGCAAATTTGCTTTACAGCAATGTGATTTACAGGTTTGAAGACTCTTGCATTAAAGTTATTGGTCCTCCAGTTTCTTCTCATCCGTTCTGTAGGATGGTGGAAGAAAAAATGGCGAAACTCAAAGACTTGAATGTGCAAACCAAAGAAAGTCGCAGCTGGATGTAAAAAGGAAAATCATGCGTGTCATTTTATCTGCGGCCACAAGGGGGAGGTGCTGCACCAGGAAACGCATTGAACCGCACTTTAGTTCTGTTGGTTCTGGAAAAACTGGGGCTTAGTTACAGTAAAAAACGAAATTCCATCTACTAATATAAAATAAAGATGATACAGGCAACTAAAAGATTAATCGTTTTATGATATTTTTGACATTTTTGTTGTTTTTTATTGTAATAAAGCTTCTATTTGTTTTGCATGGAATAACCATAAAGTGTGCACGCCGCAGGTTTTAATCAAATGTTCTCACAGCAGTGGGGTTAGATCGCAATTAACCCCTCCAACATCCGCATTACAGGAGGTGAACCTCTAATTAATAATGACAAAAAAGGGACAGATGCCATCTCGCATTGTAATTTATCACCTTCTGCATTTGTTTTAATTAAAATTTTCAGGTCAAAAATCCATCTGTTGTTTTGAAATGCATTTTCAACTAATTTCTTTAAATATCTAAATGTATTTTGCAGTTGTGGTGCCATAAATATTTGCTTTGAGGTTCTGTTGTATTTTTTTCTTGCTTGAGAGACCCTGCCTGGACAGCAGAGGGCAGTATAACGCTGGCTCACCCAGAGAAGCCTTTGCTGTGACTGACTTTGTTTGGCAGGCGGGGGTGCAGATTGGAAGACAAATGATGTCAGATGGACATCCCCATTACACACACCCTCCCTGTTTCACACACACACACACACACTGGCATCTCATCTGTGCTCGTAAAGATGTTTGGTAAAGTCACTCAGTGTGCTTGCATTATTTTGGGGGTGAATTTTCAGATGAGCTCTCTTGAGTGCCACGATAATTGATTCATTATGTTAAATAAATATAAAATAACATTCCATCTGGCTGGTTACCATAGGAACGTGAAGAGAGGAGGGTTGTAGAGCTGAGGCGATGGGCATCATTAAGGGGAAGCGCTCGAATACAATGAAAACATCCATAAGAATGATAGAATTACATTTACTGTAGAAAAGCTCTTCATCAAAGAAGTGGCCTTTGGACACTCGGACCTCTTTGACCCATGATCTGGTTGTGACTCAAGTAGCACCAAACCTTCATAACGCAGCCACTGACTTTAACGTTCACATCCAACCTGCCCATTATAAATTACAACTAGCTGAAAAAAATGTTATGAATTTATTCAGCACGACTTTCATGATGAAGGTCAAAAACAGCATCAGGCCAGAAAAGGAAGCACGAGTTTCTCTAGGACGGGATCTCCTGAGGATCAGACCTGTAATTGGACTGTGGCTGAATCACTGAACCCTCACAACCTTGAGTCTGGACCACCATGTGATGTTGGTAACACTTCCTATTAGACAGTCAGCAAAAGAAGATGCTGAACGATCCAAGAGAAGCACGAAAAGACATGAATGGGCAAATAAATGAATATTTTCCAAAGATAGATTCACAGACATTATGTAGGAGACAGCTGATGGGAAACAACCTCGAAATGATGATTTTGGCTGGAATTAAAACAAAAAGGGCTCACGTCTAAGCTACGCATTTCAGTATGTAGCTGCATCCTGACATAGCGTGTACGAGAAACCGAAGAGAAGATAGAGACTGTTTCAAAATAACAAACTGACCAAGAATGAAATACCTACAAAGCACTATAATAATGACAAATAATGAAAGTGTAGATTTAATGCAAATTCTTTGAAACACGGCTGTTCTAATGACAAAAATCCAACAATCTGTTGGGACAAATGGTCATAAAACAACAAAATCAAGGTCAAAATGAAATAAATCTACAAAGCGGCTTTAGAGATGGAGCATTTTTCACATATGTGCTCAGGAGCTTGTTGTCCTGCTTCCATCCCTGGTCTAAATCACCACCTGACTTTGTGTAGCTTGTGCTGGTCACGTTCAGGCACATACATCTTGGAGGTCAGAGGTCAGACAGCAAGGCAGCAACATTCTGCATCCTTCTTTCACTGCAGTGACGAATGGGACTGCTAGTGATGGATAGCCTTCTCTAGGCACTGTGTGTCTATGCACACTGCCGTCACAAATTAAGTCTTAATGATTCTCTTTACAGATCATCACCCTGCCAGGAGGAGGAAACAGGAAGGGGGTATGAGTTGTACACCCACCCCACCCTAGGGCACCATGCTGCATAAATGTTGCTCGGGTATTAGGGGGCTTTGATGGATGGCCAGAGTTGAAGAAATTGGGGGCAACAGACCAAGAAAATAGTTTGTATGCGGTAAATGAGGAGAAAAAACCAAACCGTTCAACTGGTCACAACGTATGACCCACCGATTCTTCTCGCTACATTACGTGAATCATTTTGCTTCAAGCCTTAGCCAACTCTTCAGCTGTTTCAGAGTCTTTGTTTAAAATGTTTTACCACATTTTAGCATTTTACAAAATAGCAATTGCTGGTTGTCACGTGAAGAGTCAGAATCACTGACACACTGGCAGAATATTACTCATTGTTAGAGGAACTTTTATCATCTTGGCAGCTCAGAGTCAAAGCTACATTCTCAGTAACACTAACTACATAACCAGGGGTGCACATAAGTGGTCCGCAGGTCCGCACACACTGTCAAAATATAAAATGCGCACCAGATGAAAAGTTGCAACACGCGTTTGCGTACTTAACATTGGTTTGGCTGAGCTGCGTGAATTTTTAGGTTAATCAGAGGCGGGTTCACTCAAATAAATGAAGAATCTCGTTGACTTCTTTTGTTTGACTGATATGTTTCTCAGCCAGAGCGCCGAAGTTCCAGCTGATCAGCTGATGCTGCGTCTCTCTCTGTCTCTGTGTATCAGTTTGCCAGTGTGACGGATTTTCAGTCAGTCAGATCAGTGCAGCTGACTGCAGGATTCTGCATCGCGTCAAAACTGAAAATATTCACTGAATAAGACAAATAGACCATCGAGGCACAGACGTGTATAACTACCTTTTTGTGCTATAAAATACAGAAAACCACCTGTTTTAATCAACAGTATCAGCGTATTTGTCTGTGATCTGCACCATTTTGAATGTGCGCAAAGCACTATGGGATATGCAGTCAATGCCCCATAACTGTCCACTGTATCTTTTTATCTGACTGCATCACATTACAAACATCCTCATCATTTCAAAACAAAAAACAGTTACAGTAAATGACAGAAGCACCAACAGCTGACTAATAAATTTCAACACCAAACTGTTAAATGTAGATTAAAGTGAACAATCAAACCTGTAAACAATCCAACCTGAACTCTGAAGGTTGTTTTTTTTACCAGTATTTTTATATTTTACTGGTTTCTCTTGATTTTTTCAACAATTAAAGGATTTTTATTGAAACAAATATAGAGCCAGGTAAAGTAAACAGACTGAATTTGAAGCTTGATGAAACCAAAAACAAAGCAGAGGAGCTCGGAAGAGACACAGCGAGACACATTTAAAAATGTGAGGACCAAGCAACAACCCTAGGTTCTCTTCTGAGAACCAGGCCAAAAATATTATGTGCACCCCTGTACATAACATACACTGACATGAGGGTGCTGTGTCCTTTTTTTTTGTTGTTGTTCATCTTGCCCTTTACAGTAGTGTTTTCACTTTATCTGCTGATTTTTTATGTGAAGTTACTGTTTTGTTAAGATGCAATACCTTTCAGTCACCACAAGGGGCCCTCTACTTGCTAATCAAATGCTAACAAGATGTGAAAGATCACAACTTAAGCTGAGCTTTTTGCACTCTCAAATCATGTAGCGAAAACAATGACAGTACTATTATAATTAATTTTTAAAAATATAAAAATAAAGCCTTAAAAAAGGTGATTTGAACAAAGGCAGATTAGCTTTCATCTGCTAACCACTTCTAATGCTAAGCAAAAAAAAAAACAGAAACATGACTCAATACATTATCCTTCAATTTCTGCAAATCTCTTCGTCTGCTTTCTTCTTTCACAACTCAATTTCCCCAGCCAGTCAGTCCCATGAGCTGCTCCAGAAAGTGTCGGTATAATTATCAGTCTCTCCTCAAACTATTTCAAAAAGCTTACAGTTAGCGGAGTGTGAAAAAGGCACATGATTTCTTGTTAAGCTTTGACACTGCAGGCAGCCACACTCAACAAACGGACACCACATGGGAATTACACTCAAATTAGAAGTATAATTTTACACTCATTTAAAGAAAGGGGACAGTTGACGCAGGTAGTTGGCAAGTTCACATGAGGGTATAACACATAATAAAAACAGTTGTTTTTCATATTGAAGATATGCAAAACTAAATATAATATACGTTGACATTAAGACAGTTACATTTGAAATCCACAGAATGGTGGAATTTCTTTAAATATTTGGTTACTTTGTGGATGGTTCTTAAACCCTTGTTCACCTACATATCAGTCATTTTACCTTTATTAAAATTAGGTTGTTATTTATTATCTAACCTGTTGCTAGGAGAAAGAGATTAATTTTGTGATTAAAAATGGTTTGTTTAGGAATTATTGATACAGTGGGAGATAATTTGTCTCAGTTTTCAACTTCACAGAAAAAACAGGCGATATCCATTAGGCTGTTGATTACTAAACTTGGGAAATGGATTCTCCTACCCTCTGTTGTTATTTCTATATTTGGCAGTGTCTGGGGTCCGTATTTCAGCATTTTATCATAGACTGTTAGCTAACTCATCTGCAAGAGGGGTATAAAAACAACAGACATCCTAGCATCAACAGGAAGCTAGCTAATGAATGTTTCCCTTCATGAACTCTTCCTGTATGAAGCAAGTTATTTCCTTATTGGATGAAAAGATATATAAAGTTTAGTGAATTAATGTAAACTGCTAATGATGTTGGCTAACGTGTTAGCTCCGAAGCTAACGGTGAATAGTTGCTCAAGACATTTGACCCTGAAACGACTCAGCTTTGAGGGCAAACCAGCTCTATTTGTGGCGTTTTCATTTCTAGCTTGAGTAAAAACATCTCAAATGGGAGAGGTGCCTCCTGGGACAGTTCCTGTGCTTCATCCCTCATCTCTCTGCTCCATTAACTGATAAAAGATGGTGGGGCTGCAGATAGAGACACATTTCTTAGATGACCCCGCGTGGCATCATATGATTTGTGGATCTTTATATTGTTTAAGGCATTCTGTTTCATTTTTATTTTTCAAACTGTATATGAAGTTTTCCTTGAGGTGAAAACAATCCCCAGAATAGGTCTTCTAATTTAGATTTATGTGAGAGCACCTGTATGATTTAACAGCCGTGACATTTTCTAAATTGAAGTCACCATGAGACTGGCATCAATAGCTCCATCTCTTATTATGCCTGCCATCACTCATGCTTCACTGACCATGATAGGCCCTGAGGGTGATGGTGAAATACGTGGCATTATGAAGGGTCACAGCATGTAATCGCTACAGTCAGACATACTACAAATTATTAAGAGCTGCAATGAATTGGGCTGAAAAGATGAGCACTTTGTCAGCCAAAATGAAAATCTAAGGGGTCTTTTGTTTTTTTGTTTTTTTACATTACTATTCATTGAGGGGATTACATAAATCTGTCCCTGTATGATTTGTTGCATATTTATTTTCTCCTATCCACGGCAATCTTATCTAACAATTTTTGGATTGCTGAATTAAAAAGCAGAAGAAGAACAGAACAATTAAAGAACGTGTCAGAAATGTTTATCCAGGTAACACATTAATGGCCAACTAAGTCAATAACACCAGCTAGTTAACATCTGCACACATGTGACAAACTACTTATTTTAACTTATCTGTTTCAGAGGGGTGAATTCAAATCATGTTAGATTTGCAAGAATGGTTAGTTATTAAACAGAAATGGGAAAATGCTTGTGGGAAAGAAATGTTAACAGCTCAGAGTTTGAGGCAGTCAGAGCAGGGAGCTTGATTTTACCTTAATATTCAGACAAATATCAGTCAACTTTCATTTTGAAAGGGTTTTTAAAGCTAAAACTTTGGTTGATTATCTTTTTTGCAATTTTTTTTGCATAACTTTAGTGTTTCACAAAGTTGTAAAAAACATGAAAAAAAGTATTTTCTAGGGTTGTGCACCTTTCAGAGATTTTCTAGAATGAGTTAGAATATTTCTACCCCCTCTTTGTTATTAAACCCCAACAGTATAACCCACTACTGCTTGTACATAACCTCATTACTGTCTCATACTTTGGTTAAAAAAGCTAATAATTAGTTAGTATTGCTGACTTTGCTAACTTTTTGAAATCGGAACATTAGTAATATTTGTTTCGAACGCCAAAAAATCTGTGTTTTTGTTGAATTTAGTAACATCTAGTGGTAAAGTTGCATATTAATAAACTGTATAAAAAGTCAGTTTTTGAGCTGTTTGGCAGCAGATGTTGAAATATATGAAAGAAGGCTGTTCCTGTTACATATTTTATAATCTAAAGACATACCCTGGTCAAAAATGGCAGCAAGGTTTCTTATATTTGTACTAGAGGCCATGTAAATGCCATATGAAGTAAGTGACTAACACACAGTGTTTGTTTCTGCTCAGGTGAAGAATAACTAATGATTGTTAAGTAATTAAACTGATAATTCTTTAGGGTGAACTGGATCAATAACCAAACTGTAATCCAAGAAAAGTGTATATTACCTGACAGAAACATCGAGTTGCTTACAAGCGAGAAAATCTTTGTGACCTCTGACCCTTTTTGCTCTGACTTGTACTCATTTAAAAGCGTCAGTTAACCTGTCACTAGTATTATAGAATGACTTCACATTTATGGCAGACTAATCAAACTAATGAAACAACTTGCATAAATCCTGAGATGCAAATAATTAAATAATTTTAAAGTGAGAAAACTATTTGTTTATTTGCTTTAAAGCAGAACTAAGTAAGTNTTTTTCACCTCAATAAATGTTTTCTAGAGTTCCTGTGGGGGTAAACAAGGACTTGGCGGGGTGATTCGTGGGTCCCTCCCCTCCCTCCGGGGTCTGTGTCCTGAAAGCAGCACTTGCAACTTTCAGTGGATCGGACCCGACTAATCTCGCGAGAACAAACCTGCTTTACGGCACTCACACTCACGTACATAAATACAAGCATGAAGCCCTTGCCGTTGTTAGCAACGCCACCCTTAGGAGCGCAAAGGTGACAATAATACTCACCTGTCAAG
Source organism: Pachypanchax playfairii (assembly GCA_006937955.1). Taxonomy (NCBI): domain Eukaryota; kingdom Metazoa; phylum Chordata; class Actinopteri; order Cyprinodontiformes; family Aplocheilidae; genus Pachypanchax; species Pachypanchax playfairii. Next base: position 2,126,198 of record SSNP01000051.1, read on the forward strand.
ACATTTTCTTGGTTTTGTTTTTCTTTCTTCTTGCAAAAGCGTTCTCTGCGCGTTGTTGTTGGGGGGCGGCGGGGTGGAGGGGGTGGGGGGGGTCTGCGGCGGCGGCGGGGGAACGTTACGACAGTGAGCTTTCACAGGGGACCAGTAGGGGGAGAGCGAGAGCAAAACTTACTTAGTTCTGCTTTAAAAATAAAAACATTGAATATACAGCGACATCTAGTGGCACAAATTGTGATTTACAAGCAAGTTTACACCCATCATCCTATTTCCACACAGGTGACCAATCTTTGTGCAGACACAACAATTTAAAATAAATCCCAAGCATTTTTCTGAGATCGCTTCAAGTAAAGTACGAAAATGTAATTTGCATACTCCCATATCTTAAAATGTTAAACAAGGAAATAAAAAATGTACACAATATGTATTTTCACAGTGTTAACTTGTAAAACTGAATTTTTAGCATATAAATGTGTATAAAAATGAATTTATTCATAAGAATCTTTACAGAAAAACTAAGCATCTTATTATTCATTGAGGAAGTACTTAGACAAAATGTCTCCACTTCTTTTAAACCATTAAAAAACCCCAAACTCCCATGAGGCTGACATCCTTCATGCTACCGAACCTTGAACAGAGAGAAAGCACGTTGATTTGATTAGGCCCTCTCCAGTCTTTAAAGTCTCCTGGAAATGTCAGCAAAATCATCAAAGCGTCCGTCTGCTTTATAAGGACTGGATCAAAGGCATTCCCCACATACTGCGTCCTCTATATTATTTGCTCACGGGCAAACCATCTACATCTGCACAACATTATTAGTTTTATGGGAGTGTTATAAGTGGAGACAGGCTGAAAACAGGAGAGACAAGTGACATTTCCCTCTTTATACTCCACCCTCAGCCCACCAACTCTCTGCTGCACTTATTATATCACATGTGCTCCCTGTGATATCGTTCCCCATTTTCCACAAGGAATTCCTTTTTGTTTGTGCGGAATGCCACCCTCAACTAAAATGATGATGTTTTAGTTTTTGCTCTGCATAAACGCCGGCTAGAGTGTTTTGCTGTGTAAATGGTTCAAGCTGTCACAGTCTTCTGATTTCGTAATGGTTTTACACAATCTTCTTGTTCTGTTTTTGAACTGTTTTCTAGTACTTTCTTGAGTTGTTGTTCTTAATTTTTTTTCTTTTTAGAAAAAAACTTTGTTGGTTTCTTATTGAATACCTTAGTTCTATTTTTAGAAGTGTTCTGTCCACATAAGTCAATTTTTGGATCCTGAAAGTGAGTACTTTTTTGAAAAATTGGAAGTCTACCAAGTCTTGCCCAAAGTTTTACATAAAGCATCGGCTGCTTTATTGCATATGTCACATAGGTAATATCCCCATTTTTAAAAGAATTCCTTGTTTATTTGTTTCAAACTACACTAAAAACTTGTCAAAGTTTATGTGCATTTCATGTGGATTTTAAAAACCTATTGAGTTTTCAGATTGTGACATCAGAATGTGCAGATGACAGATGTGTAATAATAGTATATAATAGTATTTAATGTGAATGTGCTGTTGGTAAAATTATAATTTTATATAACCATCAACATCAGGCTCAAACTGTAGAACTTTCTGTTCAAAGGAACCATAAATTTTGAGGTGCATTTTGCCATCAATCGTGCTGGGCCAGAAATGGGTCACAGAACAAAATGATGACCTGAAGCAATCTAGTGGAACAACCGAAGAATGGGCGAGGAAAAATAGGATTTACATCTGTCACTGGCCCAGTCACAGTGCAGACCTGAATGCAGGCATTGAAATTCTGTGCCTACAGCTAAAATGAGCAGTTCATGCCAAGTGCTTGTCCAAGGTAACTCAACTGGACGAGTTAGACATAAAAAAATGGAAAAACTGATGAAAATTAGGGTTAAAATATTGACTGTAAAGGGTTCTTCAATATTTTCTTCCTTTTTTATCTTCAGTTAAGTAAAGCAGATCAGGTAATCACAAAAACAGTCACTCTTTACCTTAAAACTACTTTCATTTCACATATAATTTATCATTTAAATATTCTCTGAAGTTAAAACACTTCTCAGATCGACCTTTTATTAAAGCAATGTGTTTATTTAAAACTATGATTCATATTTCATAAACCGTAACACAAACCTGATGCATATATTCTATCATTCTTTTATTAACTCTCTAGGATCTACAGCCGCTCTCATGTAAATGAAAATGAGACAAAAATGTGTCTTAATCATTAAAATTTGTCATACTAATCTTACTTGGAAAATTCAGACACTGTTTTGGTATTCGCTGCTGTGTCCTCATGTCTGCCCTTGGTTTTATGTCTTGAATTATACGAACACCTTCACTCCACTCGCAGCAGGGTGCACGGACCTCGGGGCATTTTAACACATCAAAGAGATGTTAGTATGAGCTTCTGCTTCCTCAAAACCTCCAAATCCCACCAACAACATCCCAGTGCCTTAAAGTAACTCTGTGACACCTTCCTTTTAACTATCAGGAAGCCTCCGAAGGGCTTTCCTTTGACTGTTTGCACAGCAGATCCAGACCACCGCTGCTGTAAAACAAATTTTCACTCCTGTCTTGGATGTTCGTACATCCTTATACTGTAATAACTGTTGGAAGAGATTCCATACTGACAGAATCGCACCACTGCCTTTACACCCATCCTCCTTCTAAGTGCTCACACCATCGGTTTGGGCAGCCTGTACCATTTGGCTGTCCTCACTTCACCCTTAAAATATACGCCGCTGATTTCCAGCTGGCAGCACCAAGATCTGCAAGACAGAGGGAGGAGACTGAGCTCCAAGACAACATATCAGTGTCACCACATTGACGTTTAAAATGAAAGGATCTACATCAAGCAGCTGTGGCAGTTTGGCCACCAGCTTCATATTCAGTGGGTCACGGGTATTGCCCTGATATTTCAAAGTGTCGAATCCCCAAAACCTCGTGGGGTCTATTTTGGTATCTGCCACAAAGATATTAAGAAGAGCTCCTTCAAATCATAGAAAGCGTCAGGTTGGATGTTTTACATTTTCGTTAAAGAAGTGGCTGCCATCAGGGTTTTGATGAAGAGGCGTGCTTTGTCAGTCATGTTTACGTAGGTTGCATGGGTGAAAATCGCTGATTAAAAAGATCCAGCTGTTCTTATTTAGTCATATTTTCTTCCAAAAGTCACAGTTTTAAAATTTGAATCAATCTGAACCAGAACTAGGTTTTATGGCAGTTTGATAAGTCTTTAAGACCAAATAAATGAGATCTTAAATATAAGTAGGTAAAATGAGCTTCCTCCACAGAGAAGCTGGATTTAGGTATTGTTTTAGAACATTGTCTGTTTATAAGGAGCTAAAAATAGTTGCTGCCCCTAAATGAACTAAAAGAGGTAGTTTCAGTATCCAGTAAGGTTGCCTGCTCGAGCCCTTCCATGGGAGATGTTTGAGATGTTATTCTTCCTCACTGCTGGCCTAGGAACATATCAGAGTCCTTCCAATTGAATTAAAGGAGGGTAGTAGGGGAAAGGGAAGTCTGAGTATGCTTAAACTGTTTATCCCACATTAATCTGGGAGACGTGGCAGAAGATGGACAGATGGGTGGATAAAACTATTCCTATTCCACCTATTTATCTTTAGGTTTCCTTCCTAGGAAGGTCTTGATGACTTCAGAAGGGAAAGACCCTGAAAGAGCTGTAGTTGTGGAGCTCATGTAACCCAATCCTAGATCAGGGGACACAAGCAGTGAAAAAAAATAGTGAGACAACCACTGAAATGATTGAAATAGTTGCACACACATATGCTTAAACAACAAAATGACTTAGGTGTTGAAGATCCATCTGATGTTAGCATGACAATATAATTGTAGATAATTTTACACCCACAGAAATGCATATGGCCTGAGATTCAGTCCTGGGAACATGTAGTCACTAACCTGCAATTTTACTTGCTGAGCTATTTGGCAATTATGTGACAATGGAAAACCTATACTTGTACTGCTAACGCTGAAAGACCGAAGGGCTTGGATGTTCTTCTGATGATTCCACTTGTTCTCACACACGAGTGTCAGAACAGTCAAAGTTAATTGTAACTGAGTGTTTATAATTTATGAAGATGCATTAATTGCAGAACAAATCTTTTATATTTAATCTTATTTATGACTTTTTTGCTTGATTTTGAGTAAATAAAGCATTTGGTATAGTTCCACTTTTTCAGATTGATAATCTGTATTTTAAAAGTAGAATACCATTTCTCTTTAGCAAGGCTCTGACGCCTTCTGGCAGTCATCTCTGGCACTTTCATATAGGTCTTAACAAACATGTGGGCCAGTGAGATGTCCTGGTTGTTGGCTATATTTAGCCATACAGGAAATCAATGAGGAGACCTCTTATGGAGGACCAGGCTGGTTTCTCCTTCAAGATTCTTCTTAATGTGTCACAACTATTTTTTCCACTAACACTTTAAATCAAATATGTTAAAAACAAGGATGTTGTATTGCACTTACATGAGAACTAGCATGTTCACTATAAAGACCATCAAACTCTCAGTACTTGGCATAATGTCCATAGCCATGTAAGCATATGTTCTTTTTCTCCCATTTTAAAGATATTTTATGTTAAATTAATTGATATAAGACAATCAGTTAGTTATGTGTTTAAAAATATAGAGATCAGCTCTCTGTGCAGAGCTTGACAATATCCGTGGTTATTTACTAGCTGCTGTTACCCTCATGTCCGCCTCACACATCTAAACACAGGTTGTCGGATCTCAGCAAGGCCCCTGTCATGTGATTTGAGTCATACAAATGGCTGTGGTGGGTCTTGCACAATAAAAAGGAAAGAAAAAAAAAGCTGCATCCGAGAGCAGCAGCCGCACATTTCCGAGGATCAAAAAGAATGACAGCAGCTGCTGGTTTGGCCCACAGACAAGAAATGGCTGCAAGTTTTAAGTGAGAATGTGGGTTCATTTAGACTGTCAAGTTTTTGGTGAAAATTATTTGTTACTTTTTTCCCACAGGCTTTTTTTAAACTCCATTGTTTACATCTTAGCTAACAGTGATGGGACTGGTGGCTAACACAGAAAGAAACAAGTAAAAATTTAAACATTATAAACATGTTTACAGTCCCACAAAAACACATTTGGGACATAAAGTCCTATAAATGCTCTTTGTTCAGGTTATGTTTCAAACAGATGCAAACAAACGGACTGCTTTTATATATAGCTTAATGCACAGTAAGCTAATGTTTACATTCATTGAAGTCACTAGCAAACAAACTTTTCTATTTGTAGTTTTGTTTGTGTCTAAACCAGATGCAACAAACTAATGTTGCATCTAAAATCCCCTTTTCACTTTCCTAACATAACTAACCCTGAAATAATTTTCCTGTCATGTATCTGACAGATTTGATTATTTTCCCATCATGTGTTTTATGCTAATAAAGACATAATTTTATGCACCATTAACTGCACAAATATGCACACATCAATACACACAATACTCAAACTTCCCTGAATGAACAGGTCATCCCTGAAACAATTCATTCTTCAGACCAGAACACACACACATGAACTAATCACATCCACTACGTTATTACATTGGTGTGTATCCATGCCTGATCAGACATCAGACGTAGTAAATGAACAGAGACATTTAACAGACTTACTGTACTCTGTATCCGAGTGTGTGTATGAGAGAATTTGTCACCGAGTGTTTATGACGTGTCCTATTAAGGACAACTAAAACATTATGAGTATTAAAAGTAAGTTTGAGAGATACAAACTTTTATTTTAAGTGCACTGACTAAATCTGGTATCTGCATAAAACCACCAAAGTAGCAGAACTGCACCAGATCCATCCGTCTGTCCTCCCGCCTGCCAAACCATCCATCTTCCAATTTATCCAGGGTCAGGTGTCGGAGGCAGCAGTCTGAGCAGGGACGCCTAAACTTCCCAGTCCATGTACACCTCCTCCAACTCTTCAAGGGAGACCCAGAGGCATTACCAGGCCAGCCGAGAGACATACTGTAGTCCCTCCAGTGTGTCTTAGGTCTTCCTGGGGACTTCCTTCCAGTAGGACATGCCCAGAATACCTCCCTAAGGAGGCAACTAGGAGGGATCCTAAATAGATGCTCGAGCTACCTCAGCTGGCTCCACTCAATGTGGTGGTTCTACTCCAAGCTCCTCCCGGGTGACTGAGCTCCTCACTCTGACCCGTAATCGAGCACCTAGCCACGCTGCAGACCGGTTGTATCCATGATCTCGTCCTTTTGGTCATGACCCAAAGCTCATGACCATAGATGAGGGTAGTAATGTAAATCGACCAGTAAATCGAGAGCTTTGCCTTTTCACACAACCTCTGGCTAGCTCCATCCTCCAAATAAAAGTAAACATGCCTTTAAATGTATCATTGGTATTTTTACTTGCCACCAGTTGACAGTGATGTATATCTTTGATTTGAACACAGTCTTACATAAAACAGAGTAAGAGGGAACTTACAAAGCTGAAACAGTGACAGTCAATTTGCTGAGAAAACTCAGGTGGCTAAAGGTTTAATGATGTTAAGTAACATTGATTTTTGTGATTGCAGAGAATATTTGACTAATTGCGGTGACTTGTGAAAGAAAATACATTTGAAAATTGAGATAATTATTCACGCAAGCACATTCACATAACATCATTTGCATCACACCAAATGTGAAAAAACATCTACGGGTCCCCAAAATTTGGCTGTGCACCCCCATCCCTGCGGTAAGCTGAGTAAAATTCTACAGGACCTTTAAAAATTGTCATCCACAATAGAAAAATAAACTAATAAGGAATAAGAAGATCATAGTAGCTCACGATGAACATCTGACTCATTGATCAAACAGACATCAATTGTTATTTTTGCCTGAACCTTTTTAAATGTCAATCAGAGTGACTGACTGTCCAGGAAACCCATATTTAAACTTAAAACAAGTGAATATGTGCTTTGTAAGTAAATATCAAAGCTCTGGTGATTGTATGCATGTGGACAGATTTAACTATGTGTGGGGGGGTGGGGGAGACGTCTCTAACACTGCCAGAAATCAGACTACCTTCAACCTCTTTTAAATTCTACAGTTTCTAGGTTTTAGGAATAGAAACCACAGTCTGACCTCACTGAGGTATTTCTAAGAGTAACTAATGCTGCTGATTTAATATTAGCAGCTGCTAATATCTAACAATAGATGAGCATTTAAAGAACATGCAAGGTAAAAAGTGTGTTGACCTAGATGTGCAATAAAGCACTATGAAATACAGAGCAATGATTTATCCTGTAACCGTAAAGCCTTTGTTTGTAAAAAAGATTTCATTATCTCATATTAATTCAAATATAGTTAGTTATTTTTGCGATAAATTTGTTTTGAAAAAATCTTTCTCAAATTTTGAATTTAAATGACCGGACATGTTTCAACAGCCGTCACAAACACTTAAAGCCAACGGTAAGCATCATTTTCAGAGGAATGTCCCTATTAGATTTATTAAATGTGACAGGCAGTAGAAGACGGTGGATATTTCTGTTCCAGGTGGACGGATTCCCGACAGAAATGACACAATATTTGAGCGTATTGATGGTTTATTCAAGGACACCTCAAGATCATCCCCTTTCTTAGAAAAAGCATCTAAAGAAACGTGATGGGAATGATAACAATAAAAAAATGTTACTGTATGTATTCCTCTCATGAAAATCTACAAGATCTCCAGGATGTTGATGGAAGCATGTGACCAGAAACAGGTGGTACCCACATTTCTAATTTGGGATTACAGTTTTTAGGTAAGCTTGATGCCTGCCATTAACAGAGAGGCCTTGTACGATCCATGGTGTTTGACTATCAACCGTCTTTTTTTGGTGATTTTTACGTAAAATAAATAAAACTAATTTTAAAACGATGCCACTGTTGACTCAAGGTGGATTTCTGAATACTCGGAAAGCAGTTTTTCAGCTGAAGCAGGCAGAATCTGAGTAAGCTTTTGAGTCCAACTGAATTTGAATGAGGTCAAAATGGTATAAAGATTTCAAGTAGTAGAAATATAGTGTGTAAAATACCACACCCCCCACCCCCACCCACCCCTCTCCTGGCAGTGCTGTGGCCTGGAGGCAAAGCTTCCACTCAACAGACGGGACTCCCACCACACAGCCTGCAGGGTGGAGCTGTTTCACTGTACAAAACACTGCCAGCAACTCACAGAGTCAAATCACTGTCGCAGAGGGGAGTACCGATGCAGAACACTGCTGTTTCCCCATTTTGGTGAAAATTAGGGATGATTTCATGTGGAGGGAAATAGCTCGAGGCAGTAAAAGCAGAAGGGTTCCTGTTCACACCAAGGGGGACAATAAAATATAAAATATGAATGTGGTAAATCATCATTATGCATAAAATCTTGGTGTGCATAAGGACTTCCATGTTTTTGGTCATGTTAACAACAGCAATGAATATATTAATCATTCATTGTTAATGAGGAGAGTACTTTATTTTTGCAATTAACAAAAAGGTTTTTTTGGATTGCACTGTGATTTGTTTTTCTTTGTTCTCTCTAACTTTATTACTTTAAGAGTAGAATGTCAAACAAACCTTTTGTTTAAGTTACTTTACCAAAGATGCTTACTCATATATTAGCAAAAAATAGATAAATTGATACTATTAGCAAAAGACTAAACCAATAATAACATAGAAAAATATAGACATTTTTGTTTTTTAAATAATTGCTGGATTTTTCATTATCCTACAATATCTAATCTTTTCCTGTATAAAACATAATGCCTGATTTTTTAGAGGCTTTTTAGAGTTTGACACAGAAACCGATTATAGTGCAAAATGAGTAGCTCTCAGTTTGTTATTGTTTCTAGTGGAGAGGGATATCTAATTTGATTGTAAAGTCACCATGATCATTTGTAGCTACATGAGAAAAAGGGTTTTTATTCATAAAAATAAGTAATGAATACAACTAAATAGATAAATGTATTTTCTTTTATCTTTTCTTTCTGTGGAGTATGTGCTGTCCTATTTTTTTAAACAAATTCTGATCATGTTTTTCTTCACAGCCAATCGCAACATTTAAAAAAGAGAGAAAACTGTATTTCCTCCAGTCTATCAGTTTCAATGTCAGTCTATTATCCTAATGGGGGCATCCTCATGGTGTAGAACACCCCCCTCCACCCCCCACCCTCGCGGAGGAGGCAGGCGGGAGGGGCGGAGCTTGCTTTGCCCCTGCACGAGGAAAGCCGCTGCCATTGGCTCTCGCGCGCATATAAATACAGACAAATGGCATTCACCGGCACAGAGCGGGCGGAGACAACGGAGGAGTCGGTCGGTACGAACTGGGAGGCGCCCTTCTCCTTCCTCAGAATCCCTGTCGATTCCTACGCAGCCGGGATTTGTGACAACATCCGATCAATGAAGGAGAGACGGTCGTGTCAGAAGTCCTCTCTGAAATCCAGCATGGATCCGAGTCAGAGTGTGAAGTGTAAGATAGTGGTGGTGGGAGACAGCCAGTGTGGGAAGACAGCTCTGCTTCACGTGTTCGCAAAGGACTGTTTCCCAGAGGTGAGACACCACATCATCATCATCATTCTCCCCTCCATTACAACCCAAATACTGTATGAGAAATCAGAAGCAGAGAGTTTTCAGTGTTGTGTATAAATCTGAGTGTTCTCTCTCCCCCTCCTCTTCCTCAGAGCTATGTCCCCACGGTGTTTGAAAACTACACGGCCAGTTTTGAAATCGACACTCAGAGGATTGAGCTCAGCTTGTGGGACACGTCAGGTAATAGACACTTCTCCTGCTTCATCCATGTTTGGTCTGCGTGGACATGTCCCCACATGCCCCCCACCTGAAACACCTATGTAAATCATCAGGGTTAAAAAGGGTTTTCTATAGCTGCTTTTTGTGAAAAATGAATTTAATCTGTGACCCATTTTGGTTATTAAAGCTGGTTTAATCCCGCCTCACAGTGAGTTGCTCTTTTTACCAGTTTGACTTGTTTCCTGTCAGATGAGAACGGAGCTCAACCTTTTACCTACTGGGACATGTGTGATTATTCATTTCTAAAGGAATGTGTTTAAATTCCAAAAGACTTCCAGCTGAGCCAAGCCAAAACACCATGTACCACAATTTATACATCTGGTCCACACACTCTGACATTCCTCTTATTTCGTTTTTTTTTTTTTTTTTCCAGGGAATGTAGTTGTGCTGTATCAGCGATTTCTCTGTTTTGTTGGACCTTGTCCAGCCAGCGAATCCCCCAGTTTTGAACACGTCCAATTTGTAAACAAACCCCTTTTACATCAATCAGTGTCCGAGATGGCGAAAGCATCGAGGTGTGACTGAGGCGCATGTCGCCAGTGTGCGTGTGTGTGTGTGTGGGAGTGATGGGCAGGGACAATCTGGCAGCCAGCTGTTGTGTGTTTCTGGCCTGGAATTCCAAAGTGATGTCTGAATAACTTTCTCAAATGTAGAGACCAGCTTGAAACATTTTTCTTGGAAAAAATTACAAAACCGAAGAAGTTAAATTACAGATTGTAAGCTTTGCTTCCGAGAAGCAAAAGCAGCCTCTTGAAGTTTTTTTTCTCCCTCATACTTGAGTGGTTATGAAAACAAAAGATCAACGGATGGACCGTCAGTAACTTGAACTGAACATCTTTGTGTTTCTCCAGCTTGCGTCCTCTGTGCAGATGGAAAGGTGGAGAAACGAGGAACGTCCAGGGCCAGACTTGTTTTATTGTACCATGTTGGCCGGCTGCCTCCAGCCATTTTTCTTTTTCTCTCTGCTTCATAAAACAGAAAGCAGGAGGAGGAGTGTGTTTCCTATTAGATCAGTGGGTTTCAGATGGCGACAGATACTCCCACCCTAATACCCCCCCACCTCCATTCCTAACCCCCACCCAGTGACCGATTGATACAGCTTTCGGCTTGACTGGCCCCTTTGTAGAGACCCCCTCCTCTCGGCCAATCCAATTGATCTCTTATCTGCCGAGGTGTTCTGGAGGGGAGGTGTTTTTCGGACAAAGACCACCGTGCTGATACGAAGACAAACACTGTAGACAAATAACACACACACCTCCACATACGGAGGTGGTCTTTGTTCATCATTAATGAGCAGCCTGCTGTGTGTTTAGTGCAAGTGTTTAAAAAAAGGGAGGGTGATGGGTGTAATTTGGTCATTAAGGTAAATGCCTGCCAGTTGTTCAGCCTTCCCATTTGTCCCACCCAGCCTGTCTGAAACCTTCCAGGATGAGGTCTTGCCCGGGCCCTGGCAGCCTTTTGAAGTTTTGGTTGTCTGTCAGTGAAGGTGTTTTTGTCTCGTACAGGATGAGAACGTGGTGAGGGTGAACCGAGCGACCCCCGAGGCCCAGCACCTGCCTGTCCGCCTGAGGCCTATTTTGACTTGAGGAGTAAAAACGAGCTAAGATAACATCTCAGAGCATTCGGCTCCCATACGGGGCTGGAAATGACCTTCATTATTGGCAGATTAGTTTTTTTTTTTTTTTTTTTAAATGTGTCAAAAAAGGGCAACCTCAACTCCCACAGAGTCATTTGCAAGTCTGGAAATCACATCATGCTACCTGAAGTCAGAGCTACACGTTTCGATCACCAGACATAGCTTTGAGTCAAAAACTTGATTAGGTTCTCAGAATAAATAACTTTTTCTTTTAACCCATTTGCTGTGTTCAACACACAGTTTTTAACTTTAGCCTCGGTTTTGTTCGTTTTGTAACTCTCATTTTTCTGCTGCATTCGCTACTCTCACCCACATGATAATGGTGTTTTTTTTTTGTTTTTTTTTCTCCCTTAAACTCCCCAAAACCAGATCTTAACTTTGATTCTGGTATCACTGTATTGAGTCATGGTTTAAGTAATAATTTCTTGAGAACTTGTGACATAACGACTTAGTTTTGTACATGTTTCTTCAACAGTGGAGTTGGTCTAGTTTTATTCTGATATTGTTGCTGGTTCTTTAACATGGTGCTGAAAAAGATTTTAAAAGGACATTTTAAACCGTGTAAAAACAAATGACTGGGTAGCGTTTGTTTTGAGATAATTTCTTTAGTTGTTAAATTGCTATTATTTTTAATTTTGCCTCCTGCTGGTGTGTTTTATTTTATTTTTTACATGTAAATTCCAGCTTTGCGAAATTAGAAAAAAAAAAACAAACAAACACAGAAGAAACATTCTCAAAGTCACGTGGAATGGTGGTGAAATCCCTGCGATGAGAGACACTCAATCATAAAATCAGCACACCATCAGTTGTTTCCACTGAATAAACAGATCCAGGGTCAGTATACTTAACAATTTATCAAATTTGTTTTAAAGCTCAACAATGAAATAAAATCTCAGGATACAAAGATGGTTGTTGTTGCTTTCAAATATTTTTTGAGGGGGAAAAACTAATTTAAACTAATCTTTTTGCTAGTGTACCTCATCTAATGTTTAAAGTGTGCCCCTAGTTTTAGGTAACCCTCCCCAGGGACCCCCCCCCCGTAACAAGAGACTTGGGACTGCGTACATCATGCTGTGAATATGTGAAACAGGGTTAGGGTGATTCCTCATCAGCTCACTGCTACGGTTGGTATGTGATCTTAGCGTTGTTGCACCTGGCAACAACAGTCAGTCGAAACCCAAACGTTACTGCTGCAGGCTGTGAAACTGAAACATTCAGACAAAAGTTAGAGACTTTGTCACTCTAGCTGACTTTATGTGAGTGTTCTAATTACCGAGAGGCAGTTTCTAAACCAAGATTACAAAAAAAAGGTTTAAAAGTTGTAAGAGACACACAACAACCACCTATGGGTTTTCTCTCTAGAAGGATTTCTAATAGACATCATTGGGACTCCTTAGTTTTCTTTTTAGAACTTAAATCCTTGAGAAATCTGTTGTTTTTTTTTTTTTGTGAATGGCTGTCTGTCCAGATTTCTTGGCAACCCACTGAAAGAAGCTTTCTTTGAAAGTTTCTAGATTCTGGAGCATCTGCTCCCTGCGTTTGTCACGCCAGACCCACTTAGCTTGTGGGACTTTTTCATGCCCTCCGTCAAGCTCCTCGGATGCTCACACACTCTGCCACCTTCATTCCCCCTTGGCAGTCATTATTGCCTGGGCTCACATTTCTGGGCTCAGCGAATTGGAGCCGCATGTTTGGCATTCCTCAGACTAAAGGTTCCTACTTCCTCCTCCACAAAGACCCCTATTGTACCCGCCAAGCCCTGATCCCCAGCCAGTGAAAGAGAAATGGCGTGAACCACTAAAGCCTTACCTTATTTCCGAAGCAAGAGAAACTGAATCACAGTGGAATTTTACCAAGCGGGGGTGGGGTGGATGGGGGTGTAGGGGATTCAGATTGTGGGAGAGATTCAAAGACATCCTGTCTGGTAATGTTATGGACAGCTCCTGGAAAGCACCTTATCAGGTGTCTGGTTCTCACCCTGAACATTGACCACTCCCGTCTGTGTCACGTTTTCCTCTCGTTGAAGCTTGTTTCTCCTGTTCTTGATGAGCGTGCTTTAACATCCCTATACTTAAGTGTAAGTTATGCACTTCCAAGGCCAAGGATTACATGACAAAGTGGATTCTATCATATCTCGTGTATACATTGTATCATCCTGCAGTTGTACCTGTTCAGAGATGTCTACAGCTGCAGAAATCTTGGTAACCACAGCAACTACAGCAGCAGATACTGGTTGAGGTTACTTTAGTTCAAATTGCCTCTTGTCCTTGGTTCTTTTCGATTGAGAGGCGATTCACGCACATCAGTCGCTGTCCTGTTGTTTCGGCAGGTGCTCCGGAGGGCTTAACACCTTCCTGTGTTGCCACCACCCATCAGCTGAGACCTGCTCAGCTAGGTGTTAAAACAGGAGGCCTGCAAACTCCAGGGCTGTCGGTTCCAATTTTTCATGAGCTGAAGTCCACATTCCTTATTATTTTACCATTGTGACATACACCTTAAAGAAACACTCTTTAAGAAATGTTCAGTCTTTTATTAGGAAGACAGAGCAAAGGTTTTCATATCATTGCACACAGTAAGATTGAGTTTGGAAGAAGGAGGGATGAGCTGTGGTGTGAGGAAAAGGACAAAGTGGGAGGAGGGCAGGGTGTGTGTTGTCCTTCCAGATTTAGAGATCCTGTGGGAGAACAATGACAGGAGCTAATTAGACCCTAGTCACCGGGTCTTTGTGTGCGTTGGCTTTGGGATTTCCTCTTATCTTTCCAGCTGGCAGTAAGATGACCTCAAACCGGAGGTCGGTCCGTGACCCAGCTGTCATACAGTTACAGATCTGACCATAAATTATAGACAACGAGTACATCGTCTGGAAGTAATGAGAGTCAAACGCTCTACATTCTTGTTTTTGTTTTTTCTCTATCATTTTAATTTTTTAAAAATTGTTCAGTGTTGAAGAGGTAACATGCTAGACTTTTCTTCAGTTTATGCATTTGGCCACAGGTTCTTTGAAACAACGCAACTTGGTTGTGATACAGCCGATTCTGTCAGTATTAGTTTTTTTGATGTGACCTGCTGATTAATCTTTATGACAACTGTCTGACGACTTTCCAAAAAGGAAAACAATAAGAAGCCTGTGAGTTTCCCTTTGAAATAAACTGAAACTTATATAAGCACTTGGAGAGCGCAGACCTGCTCCAAGCAGCTCATTTCACGTATAATGTCTCTCGTAACTGTAATGAATCCTTCAAAAATTCCTGACTCCAGTTTACGATCTTCATCATTCCCAAAATCAAATCAGTTGGTCCATTTCTAACATATGTACAAATTACAGTGTTTTTGGCGATAGATTTACTTTTTATTTAAGCAGTAAATTTACCAGCTCCCTTATGATGTTCACTGGAAAACACATTTTTAGTAATTTATGAAACTTTATTAGTAAACTATTCCATCCTGCACATTTTTACTGAAATGCCACCTGAGCTAGTTGTTTAGAACATTAAAAAGTAAGTTAGCAAAAAATCTACCGTTAGCTATAGCCTCAACCAGATGGCATTTCAGTGCTAATTGAGGATTTTTGGGAACTATTAATCTTATTCAATATACATTTAAACACACCACAGTGATAAATTTAATTGATTCAGAACCAAACAATAAAGACTGAGCTAATGTTAGCTAATGCTAACAAAAATGTTTAATAATTTGGTCTTGTAGAAAATTTGGGCTCCAAGCAGCATGTGTGAGCAGAGATTTAGCTGTATTTTGCCAAGGCCCAGGCCTCGAAGTGTTCTTTGAAATGTTGTCTCTGATTCATACTGTTTAGATTAGGAACCATAGTGTGTGTGTGTGTGTGTGTGTGTGTGTGTAAGAGAGATGGTGATTCCTCCTGGCTTTTCCTCGCAGCTCTGTTTGGAGAAGATCTCTCATGGGAATCTTAAGTTTCCAGACACGAAAATTCTCCAGATTCTTGGCAGCTCGTCGCTTGTGGTCATCTCTCATGCTTGTCATGGGATCTTGACCCACCTTGACGAGACCCTCCCCTCCTCTCTCTCCTCACCCTCCCCTCCCTTCCTTCCTCGCTCTTCCTCTCCAGAGATGTTTCAATCTGCCCGAGCGATGGGCGTCTCCCTCGCACATGGTTTTAATTTAAGAAGGGAGACGTTTCCTCACTCTGAAGTTCCCAGTTTCTCTCAGTCTAAAAAAAAAAACGTTTTAACAGTTAATCTTGTGTGTTCAGCACATTTTTCTACTGATGCAGCAGTGTTTGTTTTCCCCCTTGTTGCTATGCATCGTAGCTTAACGGCTCGCATGGAGAATCCCGTCATGACTTTAACCTGTTTGTTTCAGGATCGCCGTACTATGACAATGTGAGGCCCCTCTCTTATCCAGACTCGGATGCCGTCCTCATCTGTTTCGACATCAGCCGCCCCGAAACTCTGGATAGTGTGCTAAAAAAGGTTTGTTTCTTCAACATGAACATAGACTTCACATGCCACCTTAAAGTTGATCCATACCATATTTATCTAAATTTCCATTCAGATCTGTCAAAACCTTTTCATTTTATTTTATTTTTTCCAGAAAAAGACTGTTAAAAACTTCCAATACACACGAGCAAGGTCTTTTAAACAGTCTTTAAAGTCTGTAGTTTGGTTTCTTGATGTGTTTTCCAAAGCTAAGGCAGCATTTTTGTGGCCTTGGCCATGTTGGACCGTGTGATGTGGAGCTGTAAAGCTGTAGGATGTCTGGGAGGTCGCTGCTGTTTAATCCCTAGTGAGGCTGGAAGTGTTGCTGAACCACCAGCAGCTCATGTGAAGCTGCTTAGTGGTTAACAATGGCTGACTCTGGTCGTGTTGGCTGTCTCCCACATGTCAGAATGTGAACAAAATCAGTCATCTGAGTGTGGACCAACTTGTCCACTGGTCAGACGGGTGGTGTTTATTATTAAAAAAACCCAACTTCCTCTTGTTTTTGTCTTTTTGTTTGAGGCTTTAGGAAATCACTGTTACATTTTCTTTAAGATTTTTAATCCACTTCTACAAGAAACACCAAGTTTGACTAAAACCAGTGAGATCTGGACTCAGAGGACTCACCTTAAATATGGATCAGTTACTAGGTTGTAACGTTGCAGAAACTGTCGGCTGGCCAATGTCTGCTCCCCAACACAATCTGTGTTCTTTCACTGACGGCAAGCTCATTTTGAATGATAGAGGTCACAAGTCGAGGTCCACCAGAGCTCCACTTATTGTTTATTTTGCTTCAAGTGAGAATGTAAAGAGCTGAAAAACTGTGAAATAATGAACCCCTGGTCTCGGTGGAGGTTCTGGGTTTTGGATTGTAGCTACAACGAGGTCTGTTTGTGCAACTCACACTAAAAGGTTTTGTTTGGTCTAATTGCACTATGTTATCAAAGGTGAACCTCAAGATTGGATATTAGTAGAAAGCATTCTAGGTGTTTAATCAGGTGGTGTTTGCACAGACGAGTGGTGCAAAACGACTTCCTGTTCACATGCTAATGAACTTGATCCCCTGACCTGCCTGCCAGCCAGCCCTAAGGCATATCTCAGCCTCAGATTAAAGCCCTGGGACAAATGCCATTGATCACAGAGCATTTATTGTTAAAGGAAGAAACGTGGGGATTATTTGTACTTCCTTTCCAGGTTTCTAAGCACGTGTGGGGCTCCAGGAAGTGCTCGCGTTAACCTTTGCTCTATGAGGCCAGGTGTTTAGAGGGTGAACTCGGGGGGATTCTTGGCCTACATATCTGCATACATTTTTTTGTAAAGCTTATTTGGCACAGTAAAATAACTTTTTTAGGTACTTGTTGAACATCAGAGGACTGATAATGTTTTTCTTTTGTTCACAGTGGAAAGGAGAGATTCAGGAGTTTTGTCCGAACACTAAAATGCTTTTAGTTGGTTGCAAATCAGACCTGCGCACTGATCTGAGCACGCTGGTGGAGCTGTCCAACCATCGACAGACACCGGTTTCCTATGACCAGGTACTCGGATCATAACAACGTAAGCCGTGAGCATTTCGTTGCCAGTTTTGAACGCTTTTGACCTCTTTACTTCTTTTCAGGGCTCCAGCATGGCCAAGCAGATCTCCGCGCCCTACATAGAGTGCTCAGCTCAGCAGTCAGAAAACAGTGTCAGAGACATTTTCCATGTGGCCACGCTGGCCTGCATCAACAAAAACAACAAGAACGTCAAGCGCGGCAAGTCGGCACGCGCCAACAAGAGAATTTCGCACATGCCCAGTCGACCTGACCTGGCAGCCGTCGCCACCGATCTCCGGAAGGACAAGGCCAAAAGCTGCTCGGTCATGTGACTTATCAGACTGGGAGAGAGTGGGGGTTGGACGGCAGTGAAAAGAGGACGCCGCACTGTGCAAGCAGGACGTTATGAGCCATGCTCGATACCCTGCATGCAAAAAACCCTCACAATAAACCCTACTTGTCTGAAAGGGGGTTTTATAAGCTTCTTTTCATGTTACTGGATTATTTCTACAGTTAAAACTTGTTGCGTTGTTGTGTCCCAATCAAGCCCCCCCACACACATCTCACCAGACAAGGAAGCTATCGGTCAGTGGGCTAGCTGCTCTGACAAGAGACCTGCTTCCTCTGTGAGGACAAAGCAAAAGCAGTCAAGGCCTTCCTCACATCCAGGAAATGAGCAGGAAGAGTGATGTCATGGCTTCTAGAACGTGCAATCTTTTGAATGAGAGCCAAAGCCAGCAATGGGAGGGGCTTTGTTGCCGGGGGGGGGACAAGACAAGACAAGCTGTTTGTACTGGATCATTGGCTTTTTGCTCGAAGGGCTTGTACAACAACTCATCACTGTGGTTTGGAACTGATTGAACTCCTCTGTCAGTGAGGCTTTCTAAAGAGAGTGAAAGAGGGAAGTCTGAGTCCCCGTCTCTGATATGTTGTTGGTAAAAATGTGAAGTTGTCAATGTGTTGCTGCGTCATGGATTTAGTTCCATTTTTATTCTGTTTTTCTGATCATAAAGACCTGAGCAAAAGGGGCTTCTCACATCAAATGCAAGTTGTCTCTGAACAAAGTTTCAATAAGTGCCAAATTTGAAACCTTTGACGGACTCTTAATGAGCTTAAGGGCTTAAAGTGATGGATTCAATCTTTTGAAGGGTTTTTTTTTAATTGAAAGGTTATGAACAGTATCAACATCTTAGATGTTGTCAATAACTCAGTGAGCAACCTCAGTTTGGAGAAACCAAGTTTAGCTCGATTAGCTGACAGCCACTCCTTAAAACATCTCGAACCTCAAAATCCTCATTTCAGTTCATTCAGACTTGCTATTAGCTTGTCAGTCTGGTCAGGATACATTTCTTGCAGTAAACTGAGGTTGCTCAAAGGGTTGTTTGATCCCACAAAACTGGAATGTCCGAACGTTTTAAGACCTTAAAATGCATTAGACTGTTAGCCATTAAGCTACTAAGCTAATTAACGGAAACTCTACCCACTCATTGGCAATTATGTAAAATGTACAGCGTGTTAGCAGTCTGCTACACCAATTAGCTCTTAACTCACCACCTATTTCATGGTCACACGAAGCCATTTTTTGGCAAAGACTATGGCTCCAATAAATTTTTTACCTACAACGTTTTACCAGTTCCTTCCAGTGTTTAAGTTTCATCGCCTCTGGTAAAAAAAAAAAATAGCGCATGCAACAATTAAAAGATGGATATTAGCTCAACTTTTCCTAAAGTCTTGACGAAAAAAAAAAGTATTTAATTTTTGGAGGGGTATTTCCTTTAACAGTGGTGTGTTTAAGCTGTTTAAATATCAAAGGTATTGATGCACTTTTATTGTAACATTCAGCTTTTACCAACTGGCTTGTTCAGTGGCGAGCACTGTTGTTTGGTTGCACGGCGCCCCGCCTCCTGTCTTCATTTTCTAATGCGTTGTCCCTTCAGTGTGTAGACTGTTTTTCTTGAATGTTGATGTCATCTTCCAAATGTCTTTGCCAGTGTTGTTGCAACAATATTTATTGAATTATATATATATTTTCCCTTTAGAATAAATGCAAATTAAATTAAATGGTGTTTTGTGTGTGTGTGTGTGTGTGTGTGTGTTTCTGAAGATGGTTTCAAAGAAGTTAGTTACAATTACATTTTCGTAAAACGATACCAAAATAAATCTGAGCCAACTCGCCGTCTCAAAGTTGGATCAAGACCAGAAGATGTAAACAAAAACTAAAATGAAGTACTTAAATTGGATTAAAATGGCTGCAAATGTATTCAGTGTTTATGTAAGCCTCTTCAGAATGACAAAAACAACTGAAATCAAGTCCTTGAATACTGTGACGTCTCTGTGAAAAACCTCTAGTCTAAGCTAATGTGAAAACAAAAAGCTCTCTGTGTCAAACTGCAATGTGTTGTCATCTTACAAAGCTAAAGTATCACTAAAAGCAGACACTTTTGTGCAGGCCGTGGTAAAAAAAATTCCCCCGAGCACAGAAACTGTTTTTCCTCACGGCAAACCTATAAATCACCCCATGACTTCATCACATGCACAAAGGCTGAAATATATTAGGCTGTCAGAGGCAGGAAAACGGGCTTGTCAGGTGAAAAATAAACGTCGGTGATGAAAGACACACAAATGTTCTCCTTATGTCTGCATGCATGAGAGTTTTTGACTGGTCACATGTAGTAGAATTTCACTTGGGCTGTGTTTGCAAAGTTTGAAGAGTTGTTAATGTCGTAGTTGTGGATGTTTTCTGCATATTTTCAAGATAAATAGTTAGTGTATTGAGAATTATATAATTTTTAGCTCCTATTGTGAGCAAACTGGGCACGAGTCCAGGGTCCCCTAACTCAGAGGGGCCCGTTGTACTACACAAGTATCCAGTTAGAATTAAATAACAACTGTTTCCACGCAGGATTGGACACAAATTTGCCCAGTATTGGAATATTATTGGCTATCTGAGTGTTGACGAGTGATGAAAAGAAATTACTCCGTCTTGATTGGCTAATACACGAGATGGGCGGGACCAAAGAGTAGGCGAATAAATTACACTGCATCCAGGTCAGTTTGTCTTCAGTTAACGAACACGTCAAACGGCCTCGACACAATTTAGCTGATCTAGAATCAGTTGCTCTGTGTTGGTAGCTGTAAACTGTGTTGTTGACGGCAACAGCTTTTGTAAAAGAAGCTCGTGGCGCAGTAAATCTGATAACGAGATAGCTAGCTGGAGGTTTACCCGCCACAGAAGTAAAAAGAGTCCAGAAGTAAGTAAGAACTACCAGATTTTCTGTACAATAAGCTATTTTTATTTCATAGCAATTCTTTTAGCTAACAGTTCATGTATTTGCGCTCTTATTTGAACGTTATGACGATATTGTTGCCCTATCAGGTAGTTACGCGCACGCGCCAATCAAGACCGCCCACACAAATCCAAGCCGGAATCCGTGAATTTTAATTATAAAAACTATTAATGCTCCTGTTGATTCTATCATTATTATCGTACAAATATTATCTTTGACAACTTGTTGCAATTACGGATATTCTAGATCGGTAGTAGGAAGCTCTGTTAATGGGGCATTTAATCTTGTGTGATCAGTCTGGGCCTTGCTTTTTCAAATGGTGGGAAGAAGAACTTCTCAGTTTAGAAACATAAGTGTTCAATTTTAGATCAGATGTCCTTCAAGTAGTCTGTTCCGTTCATACATACCTGATTAAGAGATGCCAAACTAAATGAGCAATATAGTTCAACAAAACAAAGGAAACATCTGTTTCACAACATCAATAACATTTATTCAAGAAACACAACCAAACAACAATTATGTGGCAATGACTCATAAATATCTTTCATAACTACCAGTTGTCAAAAATCTCAGCAATACTAACAAACTGGAGCTACTGATTTTAGCATGGAAGCAGGCAGCCAGATGTTTAAAGCCTGACAAGAGACCTTTACCGAGAACATCAGAATTAATATGAGTTCTTTAGGTGTGTGCTAATTTAATTTGTGTTCTAACCTGACCCACATAAGTCAGGAATTCTTATGGTCTCAAACACTGCATCAAATTGACAGAAAATCAGAACCCGTGAGTGTCCACCCTGAACTGGAATAGTCCCAAAAGTCCTCATTTTGTACAGACGTGTCATACATGCATGGGAGGGGGTAAAATGAGCTAATCTGCCGACTGCAGATGTGATGTTATTAATTCCCACTGTTACCACAAGGTCATCCTCATGATTTGTAGCTGTTTAGTGTGTTTTTCAGCTGTGCAGACAGCAAAGCTTTTGGGAGGACTGTGTTGGTGGGTGCGCCATTTTGGTCAAGAATTAAATATTTATCTAGGATTACCGCCTTGCTGTTGTGGACCTCCACCCACCACTCAAGTTACAGCTTACATCCATCTTTTCTTCTGCACTCTTTCCTCAGTTATTGCTTTGATTAATGCGCATCAATTCTGTCATTACCTTGCTTTTGCACACCACTTTCTTATATGCGTTTTTCTTGTTAACACAGAGTATACAGCGCACACACTGCAAAGTCAGCTGATCTCATCTGATGCAGATTTACTCCTTGATCAAGTGACATTTGTCCGGATTTATGGCACGAGTGGCGTCAGATCAGCGCCGCAGCCGGATAGCCCGATGACCCAGTGCAGCTGATACTCACCAGAATAATTTACTAAAATTATATGCACTCCTGTTATTAAGTCCAGTTCAGTCTGTTAATGTTGATAACCGTTTCAAACAAACATTAATAGGTGTGTTGCTAGGCCTAATAACTTAAATAACAAGCTTAAAATTTACCCGTCCCATTTCCCCTTTGTTTTTTCTCTGTACTGTAAATCTTCTGTTTAAGATGAAATCTGAGGCTGCTGTTCTGTGAATGAGCTACTAAAGCTTTTTCTGAATAAATCAATAAAGATCCATTTATGGAAAGCTGTGATGAAGGCAGTTTTGTTTTTAATTATATTCAACAATATAGTGTAGATCCTCTGAAGAAAATTTCACAGGTTTCCAGCTTCTAAACACTCAATGAGACAGAATTTAACAAATATAATTAAACCAACAAGCCCATATGTTAAAACAAAAACTCAGTTTTTAAAATTTCTTCAGAAATATAGTTTAATTTTTTTACTGGAATCTAGTATGTCTCATTCGCTCCATGTTTGTTTACATCCACACAAACACTGACCAAGTCAAGACACGTTCAACCGATGACATCACAACATGGCTGACAGTTTTTCACTTACCTTTTGAAATCATTAATAATTAAAAAAAGTATCTATATTTGTTTAGTTTTTTCCTTCACTTCCCATGTAGTTTCTGGTCTTTACACACTTGCCTCTCATCTGCTAATCAACCCAGCTGTTTGTACTTAGTAATCACCATAATAATAATAATAATAAACTTTCTTCATAAAGCACTTTACACATCTGGCGAGGATGGTAAGTGCAATAAGTGCCCAAAAATAAAAAGACAGTTATATATACATTGAGTAAACACAAAAAAACCATCATCATTAGATGTAGGGCTGCAGCTATGAAATATTTTAGTAATCAGGTACTTTATCGATTCATCTTTCAATTAAATAGATACGCATCATTTGTTTCTAACCGTTTATTTTGAAAGTCTTGCACTTATGATAAAAGTTAAAATAGCAATTCAGTTATTATTTATTTATGAGACAGTTGTACTTTTTGATAATTCTAGATTTTTTGTTTGTGTTCTTGTACAAAGCTTTGACACTAAATCAGTTGGAAGGTAGGTGAGGTTATTAATGCTGGAAATTCAGAAGTCCAACAGTTCGTTATTCATTTTGAAGAACGTGCAAACATTGATACAACGGGACTTGATTTCATCTCAAAATAAATCAGAGTGTAAAGATACTTTTGAGGATATAATTTCTGTCACAAAAACAATTTTACCTGTAACAAATTGGTGCAGAAAGACACTCTTAAAGGTGTGATGACATCACTGTTTAAACTGGCGTAAAGCTATTTCATGTAGTAGATATGCCCGCATATGTCAACTCACAAAAGAATTTGATTAAAAAACTAACAGGGCGGGGGTGTACGGGCAGGTCAGAATCCTCTTCTCAGCAACACGGTTCCTTTCCTTAATGATATGTGGGTCTCCCTGGCTGACTTCGCTCTGATTGGCTACAACCATTGCCCGCAGCAAGCCTTTCTTCTCGGCTCCGTCAACAGTCCAGTAACATGGCGAGTGGACGTTTACAACCGTATATGTTCGAGCCTGAAACGTCTTCTGAGGAAGACGGAGGGGTGAACACATAAAACTCAACTAATCACATGAGCGAATAAACAGTGCTGTCAGATGTTATCAATGAAAATAGATTCACAATATGGTATGATAAACCTGTTGCTCACGGACATTGTTGCTAGAGCGGCTATCACATGCTAGCATCATGAACTCTTCAGACCACGAACAAACGTTTATCAGGCAAGGCAGCATTTTATTAAATAAATAAACTTACAGGTATTGACGATGTGGTCGCCTCCTTCAGGGTTGGTAAAGAATTTTTAATTAAAATCAGTTTCTTTGACAATCCCAACTTGAATTCACCCAAGTTATGGAAGCAGTCCTCCGTGAAGTGAGCTGAACATATTTTCAAATTGAGGTTATAACTGCGTGGCACTTCTCCATAAATGAACTTCAGCCACTCTTCTCTTGTTTTTTCATCCTTCGGGAGTGAGTGTAAACTTCCAGCATGGGTTGAGCATCCTTGGACACAACAGGTCCCCGTTTGCGTAGCCGTCTCTTCTCAAGAGCAGCAGCACAAGCTAGCGCAACGCAGCTACCGGTTTATGGGCTGGGGGTGGGGTGGGGGGGTGGGGGTTGGACTGTTTACTTCACTGTGCACTTTTATTGGACGAAATACGTAGGATGAAATGCCACGTAGGAAAAAATGGTGCTTTCCGATTCAACCGTTTTTTAAATATGAAACAAAGCGGACCGCCCACAAACGGGAACTTTGATACTCGCTTTGGACGTTCACACGGCCTCATCAGTGCACAACACATCATGATATACCCCAAAAACCTCAAAAAAGTGCATTTTGATGTCATAACCCCTTTAAGGTGGTAAGGTGGTAAGAAGGTGGTGGTCGTAACAGGTTAAAAGAGCTGAATGACACCAAAAACTGGACTGTTCTTTTAGATGTGTGTGTGAATTCACAACATTCTGACTCAGCTCTGCTGTTTTCTGCCTCTACATCAGTTTAATCAGGATGATTTAAGACACTGCTCCTTCTTGATGCTGCTTTAATTTTTTTAAGACTGGTTGTTTCTACCAGGTAAACCCTACTGTTTTAATCAGAAACATGTCAGTCACTCTTATGGTGAACTAAAAGGCTTCTACTGTAATGTTTTTGCTTTTCTTGTCTGCAGACTTCTCAGTCTTTTTCTTGCTCTGACAGTAATAATTGTTCCTGTCAGCCAGGTGATCACTGAGTCAGATGCAGTCATATTTTTTTGTAATCAACTGATTTGAGTCCTGTGATGAATCGTTTCAGCTCTTGTCAGAGCTTAGTTGTTGTCTCGGATCACGTTCCTCGTGTTCTCCAGTTAGATATTCTTTGATATTCTTTGTCTACGTTTTGTTGCTGCTTTATCAGCATTTATATTTTCCTTATTAATCTGTTTCCTGTCATGGTTGTCTGCACTTTGGGTCCTGGAAAAACCACTGCATCGATGCATTAATGCACATTCCTGACATGAAGGAACAATCTGAAGATCTGAGTAAATTCCTCTCGTATCCCAGACCATAAATCAACCATGTCAATCGAGCGTTAAATCCTGATTACCACTTTCAGGCATTCTTGCTTTGTTGTTTTGTTTTTTACATACTTGAGTTTAGAGTCTTGGATAAATCATAACCCTCATTTTGATGTCTCACAATGGGATACCCCCCATTTATTCCTTAAAATCATTGATCTAAATATGCCAGTCCTGATTGGCTGATGATTGGCCTGTGATTTTGAATAGCTTGCACTTCGATGCTCTCCTCACTTGGAGCAAGTCCTTACATTTTTGCTTTTAACTGTCCATAAACTAGAGCCTGCATGCTGCTGTAAGTCCCACCTATAGCACAAGGTTTTGCAGTTGGACTTTTAGTTTAGCACACCCGCTAACTCCATGTTTTTTTTCATGTTTAATTCACCAGCTAGAGTTCAGCATCTTCGGTTAGCACAATAGCTAATAGAAAAGACTTGACTCTCCTTCCACTCAAGAGGAGGAGGTGACTAGGAGGCTCCTCACTGTGGCTGCTGGAACTAAATCTCAAGTAAGGACCCACACCAGATCTGCTTGAGGCTCTTGGAACACACTCAGTCACCAGTTAATGAAGACATTCTGTCTAATTTACCACAAAATCTCCTAGGACTACTAGTTCAATTAGCTAGCCTATCCTGTTAATACTAAAACAATCATAACTTCAAGTTTTACCCTTATTTTTACCAAGTTTTTATAAAAAAAATCTCCCAAATGGCTGATGGGGGATTAGGGTTATTCTGATGAGCTACATTAATGTTAAATGGGTATTAGATATTTGCCTGATAACTTAAAGCCATTCCTGTCTCTGAATACAGAAAAGGTTGAGCTGCAGTGTTTGTTAGCCTTTGGCAGCTAAACCCTATAATCCAAAAAGAGTTTAAAAGCATCTTTTTCTTCTGTTTATCCTTCTCCCCACCTCTTTAATCTGACAGATGACAAACGGGGTACTTTGGAGTGTAGCTGGAAGCCTCGACATTGAGCATTATTCCTTCTTTTACAATACCAAAAGCTCAGGTTTTAGTCATTTCGACAGCTTATTTGATTTTGAGCTGGATTATCCAAATAGCAGTTTGACCCATCTCTAACATTTAGTTTTGATAAATCATTTTAATACTAAGCGAAATATTCTTTCACCCATTCTCCAGGGCTAACTCGAATAAATGTCCTAATCTGTCAGAAGTAACTGGCTCGGAGAGGCAAAAGACTCTATCCTTCACTATCTTTCTAGGGCTGGAGAAGCTTCTTTTTTATCTTGTTTTAGGAAATAAATTTGTTTAGATGAACTGTTATGGTAAAAGAAACAATTCCACAGAGCATAAATGACAGTCTGTCACCCACATATTGCTTTTCATGTGTGCAATTCACCATCCAATATTAAACCGGGGGAATTGCAGGCAAAGATGAAGGTGAGTGGTGGAGTTTATTGCAACAGCTCAATGAATCTGCATTTTCTCACACACTCTTCTTGTGTGAATTTTAATCTGTAGTTGTTTGTGTGTTCACCCCAACCCCCATCCCCATCCCTCCTTGATCTTATTTTCCTGCATGACCAGCTGGGACAGACACAGACATGGAGTGTAGATCAATAGGTCTGAGCTGGTGGTTCATTGTTTCCTTCTCTATCCTCCTGCCTCAAACAATCAGTCATGCACAGCTGTAATATAGAGACGGACTCAACGTGAAACAATAGCCGGTTTTCTTCTTAGTCTTTTTTTTTTTTTTTTTTAAAGAAAAAGCCGGTTTTGGACTTACGATGGGGGTCTTGAGAAAAGAGGATGAAGAGAAGAATGTGTTTCCCGTGGCTCAGAGTCTTGCAAACGGCTTGGCCCTAATGACAGGCTTTTAGTTCATTATGAATGAACCGATGCAAGTTGGGGCTTAAATCTGAGATGCTGACTCAACTAGGCAAAGTAACAGAGGGAAGGGTGGGAACAGAAGATCTTTTCTACTTGTATAGTTCTTCACTGAATTTTAAGGAACAAGTTTTGTGAATATTTTAGTTAATTCTGAGGCGGAAAGGCCTTAAAATAAACTTGTGTAAGATTGTTAGCTGCCAAAATCAATCTCTTTTGTCTTCATTTTGAGAATCCTATTTTGCTAGTTATTGAATGGCCTCGGTTTTGGGAAATAAAGAAGTTCTAACTAGATTTATTAAGCTAATAACTAATTGGATAAAGCTCAAAGTAGATTGTTCTTCCCTTAAAAACAGCTCCAGTCTTTATGCTTACGATAGAACTTGAGAAGGGCTATGGCGACACGGTAGAGCACCTTGTAGCCTTCTACTAGACTAGACCATACCACTTGATATAAACAGTAATATGTATATTGCGTTGCGTTCATTTTCAGTGTTTCATAGTTATTTCAGCACAAATATTGAGATATTCCTGCAAGAAGTCCTGCACACTTCACAGAAACTGTGAAGCATGGCATTTAATTTATGCTTGTTAAAACTTACATGTAAATAATTGTGTAATGGTAAATTAACAGGGATGTAAATGTTTATAAAATGGCATTGGTGAAATGTCCTCATCAAATTTTTGAGATTGGAGTCATTTTAAAATGGCGGTAGTTCACTTTGGTTTTAACCCTTTTTAAACTAGCCATTAGCTTGTTCATCTAGTTAAAACTAATCTCAGTTTCTGAAGTTGTTCAAAGAGCCATCTATGATGGGAAAAAATAATAAATGTTCAAAACCATTGTGAGGTTCAACAAAAATCCACTTCAAAGTCTGAACCACGTTATCACGGCCAAATGTTCAAAATTAACTTCAAATGGGAACCCACAAGTATCATTTGACCGTATTTATATTAAATGAAACACTTCTTTAAGGATTTCACAATCACCCTGTTGCACAAAACTACACACATTTATGTCAGACACTCACATCAACAGTCTACACAACAAAAATCTGTCAATAATTTGTAGTCTGGAACCAATAACCCTAAAAAAAAAAAAAAAACTCCAGCATGTTTGGACAAAGATTTGTATTGTGCAACAAGACAGCCCTTCCGGGCTTTTCCAGTAAATGTTCTGAAGCTTTATTTGGTGAAAATATTTACACTCAGGAACATTCTGCGACGCCTTTTGGATTCCAAAGCAAATTATCTTTAAGTAATTTACGAAGAAATCATTGTTAGATCTTGAGCTTAACCCTAATCCTTCTCCTGCCAAAGGAAAATGTGATTTGTTTGGAAAAAAAATCTATTCAGAATTACCATAAGCATGAACTCAGTGACTATTAATTGATAAATTTGCTTTTATATATGATTCTACTACAGTAAGAATTTTCAAATTAAATATATATCAACTGTATGGGTTGAACTCCTCCATGAGATTCTCCACACTGGGTAATTATTTAGTTTGTTTTTGACATTTTCTAAGTTCTTGTCTCTTTCTCTCCACAGTAAGCTCATATTTCAACAAAACTATAAACTAGTTGGTTCAGTTCTTCACTCCGTTGGGTATTATGTTTGGAACGAGGCTATGACACAACCCTTTTCATTGTGCTCTTTGGTGGAATTTTTTCTACAAAGAATGTTTCTAACTCATGTTTTATTAGGTTCAGTTGGCCAGCAGAAAGCCCAGTGCCAGATTTTTTTTTTTCTGGAGTTTCTGGCAGGAGGTGAGCTTGGGACAACAAAGATTAGCTTTATTTTTACATTTAAAGCTTGAACTTTAATATTCTACTTCTTCTACAATATATTTTTCTACTGTGGGAAACTAGATTCCTTCGGTTTTTCCCTTTTGCTTTCCAGTCTGGTTTGCCATATGTCCTGCACTCACCGCAGGCCACATCCAGACCACTGACCTCCTGTGTCTCTTCACTCTTTACCATCTGCTCCCTGACTTGCCCTTTTTGGTTCAGGGTCTAATGTTGGCTGATTCAACATATGTTTTTACATGTCAGGGAAGTCCCTGTTACCTGTCCAGTGAAAATAAATGGTTCCAAATTTGTGGTTCATCAGGACCCAGTAACCTTTACCTGTCACAGATCTAACAGGCTCAAACCATTTTTACTTTTTTGTCTGACGTGGTGTGAAAATCTCCAACCTCCACCTAATCCAAGATTCTCATAACTTTAGGTGTAGACTCTGTTAGACCCAGGGTTTCAGGCTGTGGTCCTAGCAAGACCAACAGATTGACAAAGACCCCAAACCTGAAAATAAAATGTCCAGTCATTTCTAAAAGCTTCTTGAATCATAGGTGTACTTTAAGTCTAATCGTTTAACCAGGAGCCTCAACTTCTGTTTATAACCCTTATAACCTCGGCTATCACCATGACTTGAAAATCACTTGGGTCACAACGAGTCTAGTAATTAAGAATTCCAGTGTGTGAGTTTAAATTTGAGCTCCTGATCTAAAACTCTGCTAAAGGATATAATAAGACAAATGCAGCAAAAATAGTGTCTGCTTGAAAAAGACATGAAAAGAGTGAATCTCTCCCCTGCAGTGTGTTTACTTCACCGATAACATAAAAAAAGCACACAGGACTCCCACCTGCCCTAATTACCATGAATCAGCTCTGGATGAGTCCTTGGCAAACCCAACACAGCTTAAAACACACACAGTCGCACCCCTCCCTGCCAAACCCCCCTACTGCGCCACTGGTGCTACAATGATCCAAAGACGCTTATCAGTTGCCATCCACCATGGTGGATAGAAATTGAATGGAATAATATGAATAATTTTTTTCACTGTTATCCTCTGCTTAGCTGTGTTTGTCTTTTTTTGAAAAGGAAGGTGAGGTCTTTTTTATGTCAGAGGAAGAGATTATCGTTTTATCTGTCATTCAGGTGGGTTTGTTTCGTGTTTGTGGACAAGAAAAATCTCGTTAAATAAGGAAATTCAGTTCATTTGCTTTACAACGACCAAACAAAGCAGATAAGACTCTAGCTAATGGTCACCTTGCACATTTTAAAGCTGGCTCACACTTAATGATCGCCCTCTTAATCAAACTTCCATTTGGTACATCTCATGTCTTAGACTATTAAGCCCGCTATTACGTCTCCACAGTGACTGTTTGTTAATGGACCGTAACATATTCAGATGTGTGAGCTCAGCAGAGAGCCTCGCAAAATGGTTTTAATTATTTTATTTCCTGTGAGAATGGAGCCGCAATGGAGGGGCGCATAGGAAATACAGCGTCTGTACCGAAGCTCCACACACTCAAAAATCCAAATCCAAATAATTTGGTGGTTGATAACAGATAAAAGCCTCTCCACACAGCCCTAATCTGTGCGTGGAAACTCATCTGTGGTCCTCCTTGAGCTGACGAAACAGAAGGTGGAAATGAGGCGATCAGACCTAAAGGTTTTACTGTATCGTACCGTGCCGGGTCATATTATATTATAAATTAAAATGACAACACAGCGCATTTATGTTGGCAGATCTAAAAGCAGGCTTCAGACATTATTTAAAGTGGCATACAAACCACAGGAAGCATCAAATGACACATTCGGACCGTCGTGTCCAGGCCGAGTGCCAGCGCACAGATGATGAGCAGACCCAAAGTACAGGACAGTGTATGCAGGAGAACCGCTCCACAATACATGACATTTCATGAGCAGTGCAGGAAACTGTTCCCACTTAAGGTAAAGGAGATTTGAAGAAACGAACTCAGTGGAAATCAACAAACGAGAAGATGTAAACTGCTCAATTTCTGTACCACAGCTAATATGTTTACTGCAAAATTGAGGCTGTATTACCAACATGAGTGTATACTCTACACTGTATGTACTGAAACTCACCTTCTTAACAACTGGAGCATTTCATCAAACAACTCCAGCTATTTTTCAATTTCTTTTAGATGCAAATAAAGATTCCCCAGGAAAGATGGTAAACAGTTTGCAAAATTTGTTAAAAGCAAATCAATAATGTTTATTTCAACAAATCGCTACAAGCACTTACTAAATTAAGGCCTCAGTGATCCTCAGAGGTTGAACCCAGTAACTTTACTCATTCCTTTTCAATTCATCATGGAATCAACATCTAAACATCTTTATCATTGAACATCCTGTGATTTAAGACCCGAGATTTGAGTAAAGTTTCTCATTTTAGTCATGTCTGGTAAATAAAGGGAAATACAATGCTGCAGTTACAAATTAAAAACTCTAAAACACAAAAGCCATGTGCTTAAAAAGAAAAGCTGAAGAGATTCCTAAAGGTTTTTAAGTCTGATTCATGTTGGATTTTTTTCAAATAATTATCCTTGAACCGTTAGCTTAGCAGCAAATTAACATTCTTTCATTATTCTTCAAGGTGAGTGTTTCCTTCAGGTAAAACGCTGACTGCTCAAATGCTTCACACACGATAATCTCCAAAATAATAAAAATGATTAAGAAGTATGTCTATTGTTATTTAAGTAATCATAACTGCTGCAGTAGTGCAATACTTTATTCTAGATGAAGGAAAATGAACAAAGTTGCAGTGATGGTAAATTAAATGAGTAGCTGCTGCTTTGAACTGCTAAATGTGTGGATCAGAAATAACTTGGAGTGGTTCATCAAAAGGTCAAATAGCAGATTTGCGGAAAATTAAGAACTGCTCATTAGCCAATGAATTATTAATTTAGAATCTCCCGGCTTCTTCCATAATAAATAATCCTTATCTGTAATTTAAATGTGGGCATGGAGTTCCATATGAAGCATTAACTGTTTAATTTACTTGGTAATTAGGTCCAAAAATATGGTCTATATTGTTAAATTTTATGAACAGCTGTCATGTACAATGTTGTTTTTTTGTTGTTGTCATTTTAGCTTTAATGAGTGACATGAGTGACATTATTTCAGTTATTTTTCATCTAATTATCTTAACACTTTTTTCTCAAAGGTTAATTTATTTAATTTTAACCCGAAAAAGTTTGTTTTCCTGCGATAACTAAGCAGAAATTATTCAAAAATCATAGCTGAACAAACAGTCCTTCTTTATCATGCCAACATTTTATTCTATCTTGATAGGTCATCTCTACGGGTCATGACACAAAAAAACCTTGGAAAACATGGTAATTAACAAAATCCCCCCAAAATTATATGCACTTCATATACAACAACAAAGTATAAGGTTTGAATATGTATCCATCAAGCTAACATTTATGTTTTCTCAAAAAAAATCCCAAGATGCACTAAACTCATTGTGCCGATTTGGCCAATCAGCTGCGTGCAGCCGACCTATTCTCCACCTATCAGTCATCTCACAGCAACGCCACAGATTTAGGATGGATCGCAGATGGAACAACTCACAGCAGCACTATTATTAGAAACATGCTCAAAAACATTCACGATGCACCGGGGAGCAGCCAGCAGCTTGTGGAGCTTTTGCTTTAACCTCCCCCTCCAAAACTGTTTGTAATAAATGTGCTTCTTCATTTCAAGGTAAAATCAGATAAGTGCTTCACTTCTTTCTGTTATTCCTGGAGATACTTCTGTTGATGCCACCAGAAAAGAGAAATGAGAGTAAAAGCCACTGGGAGATGCTAAAAAAAAGAAAAAATCCAATGTTCTTCTTTTAACCTCGAGCCACAAAGGAATGAAGTTTCTTCCTTTTAAAGCAGCTGCTCAAGAGGTGAAAAACTCAGGTGAATTTGTGAGACACAAAAGCTGTGTTGAAAACAAACATCACTTGAAAACTGCCTTGTTAATTTAATAGGTTAAATATTAGAATAACTATGAACACGATATCTTTGAACACATTTACAGCATTTGTAAATTGTCTTTGATACTATGTACAATTTCTGTGCGATTATTAACCATTTCAGCACAGTCAAAGAGTATCAGGGTCAAAAGAGCCAGGCTTAATTAATAATTGTGAACATCATTTGCAAGGGAGATTCCAAAATATCTTGAAAACATTTGCAAAGTTTCTAAATTTCTTTTAGTGAATAGTGGGGACTCACTGTCATGTCGCTTGAATTTTTTTAACATGTTCAATTCTCAAAATAGCAACAATTCCTGCACGTTTCTCAAACCCATTGAAGCCCTTCGCAGTTTAGTTTGCGGCTGATAGTTTTTTGTTTGTTTATTTGTTTCTAGGGCACAAAGTGAAAATGAGCATGCGCAAAACAGGCAATTGCATCATCATTTCTGTAATATTTGTATCTCTTGTCCACATGGAGACGCCGAAAACACAAATGTTTCCACTTTAGGTAATGTTTTTAAAAATGTTTTTCTCTGAAAAATGTAAAGTGCAGAAAACCTATTTTTCAAACGGGGTCTGGAGAAATGAAAGCGTAATCGGGCTTAAACATAGTGCATGTATGGTATATTTTCCAAAGACAGCAAGCTTTCCTCCATTTGATGAGTGAAATAAAATCTCTGAACCATGAAAAAGTGAAATTGTGTCTCAGTTCCTCCTAACACAGGAATTCACACAAAGCTGCCAACTTTTCCCTAAAGTGCGCCACAGCCAAAAGCAATTAAATCTCACTGAGGTTACAAACAACTCCAAGTTCCCATGAGGTGGTGCCCCCCCAATCCCCAAGAAAAACCAACCTGGAACTCAACAAGAGGAGGACTGTACCTCTGTTGTCAATCTTGGGCAAAACCTCTTGGGATTTTCCCAACCATCTGGAAAATCTTGAGGCCGGCCAGTAAAGGCATAGTCTTAGCAGCCCTGCATCATTTAATCAGGAATTTCAGAAACACGTGATTAATCAGAGCACCGCTGGTGAAACCTCCCACTAAGAATAAGTGACAAACGAAAGCGCTGTCTCGGCTCCCTCAGGCTATAAAAAAGAATTTTTTGTAGACATTCAGGAGGGAATTCCGTACTTAATATTACATGATTTGGGAATAATAATATTTCACATGTATTTATTATCATGTGGGGGATGGAGTTGTTTTGCACCAGCAATTTTTCTGAACCAAACATTGAAATTTTTTTATAAACATTTTTTCGCTGTTGTGATGTCATTCTGTACAGTATCAGTTCGACTGAGAGCAGGATTCTGAATTCACATTACTGAATTTCTTAGGCCTATACTCATTACATTTTTAGCAGTTATCTCTCAGTTCTATTAGCAGCTGCCAGCATGAAAATTGCCTTGTGTTGCTTTAATGTCAGACATTAAAAGAGGGCCCCTGAAGAAATCGATGCACCATTAGAATAAAATGGTTTTACTCTGTGTCGACAGTTTGTGTCAATGTTAAAATGCGTTTGTAAATGGAGAAAGATAGAGGATGCTGCGTTTAATTAAAATAAGTTGTGAATGCAGATGCATACCTGTTTTAATGTGCACCAAAGTTTTTGGTTGAAGTGTTAAAAAACATTAAAAAAAACCATCAGAAGCCCACAGAGAACATGCAAATATCACACGCAAAGGCTGCTGTCAAGATTCAAACCCTAAACCTTTTTGCTATGATGCAACAGCTGTAACCACTTGCACCCCCATGCAGCTCTATTTTCAATTCATCTATTTAATGAATAAAAATAAACCCATATTTACACTGAGCTAAGGCCACACAGTTCCACATCTAAGTAGTTTATCTGTCCAAAAACTGTTGGCACAGTTCTGAATTTATCCCTTTGTCTTATTCATTCAGGAGTTCTCTTCCTTCATTGGTTGGCTAAGGCCAGGTCCTATTGGCCCCTTGTTGGAGCATATACATGTCCATGCATCTTAGTACTTCATCAAAGAAAGAGAAGATATATGGATGTTGTGAAGGAGGACATGAGGTTGGTTGGTGTGAGAGAGGAGGATGCAGAGGACAGAGTTAGATGGAGATGGATGACTTGCTGTGGAGACCCCTGAAGGGGAGCAGCTGAAAGGAAAAGAAGTAGAAGGTCACCCTGCAAATGAGAAGCATACCTCCAACTTACAGCTCCAGGCCTCTGCACCATCCAAAGAGCATCACAATTTACATTTCATTCAGGCTTAATGCAAACAACGTTATGACTTTAGTACCTTTGCAAAAATTCTTTGCTAAAAGTTGTTCACAATACTAAAAAACAAGTAAAGACAAATTGTTCAAATTACAACAAATATCAAAATGAGACTTTTTCCACTTTTGTACCACTTACATACAGCAAACATCCCTCTTTAATTCAATCTACTGTATCTCCTTGCATTATTTGTGGCTTCATTAATGTTGGGGTTAAATGATATAAGCTGTTACGTTTTCTGTAAAGCCCCATGTCTTGCACTGCAGTGGGTGGAGCCAACATTTTTATACACTATTATTAAGTGTGTGAAGATATTTATTTTAATACTGCGTTAAAATATATGACATAAAATTGAAGCATTTTTTGAATCTGTCTTTGATTTTGTCTTTAATTTTCAGATACACTTTAATCTATGAAAGCGGTCTTTAACAAATCTGGTGGAAAAATTGAAGAGATAAAAGAAAAACTAAGTAGTTTAAGCATAGCTGTTTTTTCATCACCTCAAAGTAAGATGCCAATTTGGTTTATGCCATTTGACCAAAAAAAATTCTGAGTAATGGGTGTTGTTGTTCCCTCTTATATTAGAGCGACACAAAAAGCTTGGCTCAGGCATCTGTTGACAGGACGTTTAACCTTGGACATTGTTTACTCTAAACAATTGATTCACTGACTTGTATTTACTTCCTGTAATCAATAGAATGAACTAATGCAGGTTTGTTTTTCCCTGTGGGTTTGTGGGATAAATTTAATTTACAGTACTGTCTCCTAAAGAAAAACCATATTTGTTCTTTTTTGCCACACCCAGATCTTTATTTTGAAAGGAAATGGGATTTTGCCATGATGAACAAGGATGATTGTGATGATACTGAAGATAAGAGCTCTGTGGCTGCATGTTAAGCATAAAATGTTTTAATAACAAGTCCAAATTTTGGCTGAATTTTTTTTTTCCCAGAATATTTGCCAAGGAAAATTTTGCTCACAGCTAAAACCAGTGATAAATCCTTTTGTGCACACACACACACAAAATCCTCAAAGGAATCTGGTTGCATCTCTCGCTCACACAAAACCCACCAAAAAGCTGCACCTCAGCATTATTAATAATAAATCAAAGTGTGCCATGTAACCAGGCTTTACTTTCATCAAGAATTTAGTTCCAGGAGCACGGATTCATGACCTTGAAGAATTAAATTTACCAAATAAAATAGAATCAAATAGAAGCTCGACGTGTTCCTTGTATTTTTCAATCATTTCACAATCACAGTTTAAACAGTTTTGATGATCAACACAAGACCAAAGATGCATGTTGAAATTTTAGAATCAAGACCCTGTTTTTGCGCAATCGTTTGCTGAAGCTCTTTCATGAACAGAAATGTCATTTCATCATGGTGTATCAGGCTGTAGTCACACAGTTCAGTTCTGTTTTTCTTCTTGAGTTTTTCATAAAACCACAGCAGTTTTATGTGCTTTGTTTACCACTTTAAGTGTTTTGGTTTTACAAATAGCATCATGATGAGCTACTTCAACTTACTAGATTAGAGTTGTTTCAAGAAATACTTCTATTTTTTAGAAGTTGGGTTCTGTAGAGGGGTCATGAGCAAATAATATCTTACCTGTTGCAGAAGGTTCTAAGAATGACTTCAGTTTGGAACAATAGAGGTTAGTTACACTAAGCAGGGTCGACACTAAAGTTAATAACGTCTTAAGCAACACCTCTAACTAAACTTTAGTTTTTGCAGTTGCTTTATTAAAACGCTAGTTTCTAAACCTTAATACGCTCATTGTGACATGATTGGAGGTTTGTGTGAACTCGAATACTGTGCCCAGACTTCAAACCAACACAGGAGAAAGTTTTAAAATGTTTAATAAAAGTTCGTACAGTGAAATGATAGGACTGAAGTTGCACGCTGGACTGGTTCACAGGAATCAGGTGACTCAGGCTGGAGGAATGCAGTATGGATCTGCTGGCAGAGGAGAGCAGGTTACAGATCGGATCAGAGGTGAGAACTGCGGTGGTACGGTGTGTGTGTTCGGGTGTGGGCTTACGGTCGAGAGGTGGACTGGTTGCGTGGAGAGGGATGTTGGTGTCAGCAGTGGTGGTAGTGTTGGTGTGCCTGGTGCTGGTTGAAGTGTTGCGTGAGGTAAGGTTCCAGTGGAGATGCTGATGGAGGGTGGACAGATCGGTGATGGTTTCCAGGAGCAGGTGGGGAGAGATCCAGGACGGAGAAGGACCAGGACAGCAGGAGGTCAGACACTGCGGAGCGCGTCAGGATCAGGAGGAGTGAGCCCTCTGGACGGTGCGGCAAGACGGCCAGTGCGGAGAGGTAGAAGCGCTCAGGAGAACTGGAACAGAATCCAGCGAGGGAGGAGGTTCTAGGAGAAGGAGTACAATCCCAGGTAAGTTAAGATAATCACAATTTTAAGAGCAAGCTCTAAGTTGACCACATTACCACAGAACGTTGTGGAACCAACTGGCAACCGTCTCACGTAGCTGAACCTCTTTTATCCCAGGCTGAGTGGAAGATAACGAGCTGCACCTGCTCCTGATGATGATCTGACAAACCCTGTAGAGAGAAGTAAGTGGAAAAACAACACAACACCACACACCAACAGCTGACATCAAACACATTATCTCCACACAGTGATTAATGTAGAATTTTGTGGCTATTAATATAAAAAGCTGCAGCAGCTAGCCACCTGACACAATTCTGATGAACTATCCAGAATATCTTCAGCTAATGAAGTGAACTGATTTGGTTATAAAGGGTCTGTAAAATAGTATTTGTATGAATTATTATGAAACGTGTGCAGTTTGAATTAAGATGGTGATACTCTGCTTTGTCTTGTTAAAAATTGTTAAAAATATTGTTTTTTTATGAAAATGTTGCACCTTTAAAGACCTGTTTGGTTTCATTCAGATAATGAAGCTGGTGCAGTTCTGCTACTTTGGCAGTTAAATGGTTAAGAGATTCAGGTTCAGCAGTTTTAATGCCACACAGCAACATCGGGAAGCCTTTGTTTCTATAAGCTGTTTTGTTTTTCTTCTACGTCCATATTTTCCCACCACATCCTTCACCAGTTCACTAAACCCCATTTTATGTCAACGCTCAGACGTCTTTATCCACCACTCTGTATGAAAGGTGAAACCCAGCTTTCACCAAAATGGCTTTTAGAATTATCTCAAGTGTTTATTAACTCATTGATTTTACGTAAAGCCCTTCTGTGCTGTCATCAAGAAAGATCCGGAAGGAATTCTACTCGGAGAAACGAAGATGCTTTACTGGAATCAATGTGATCTGTTCCTCCTGTATTCGATGACAGTCTGACCATTCCCTGCATGGAATAAGTGTCAATCTTTACTAAACTGTAAAGCCTCCCCTGTTTTCAGATTAGTTCCCAATAAAACACTTGGTATTCATTTAAAAAGTTCATGAAACGAGAACCATAGCCGCGCAAGACAATCTGCAAACATCTACTGTTTACCTGTTGCCCTTAGCCTGAAAATGTTAATGAATGTTAGAGGATTTAGCAGCACAGAGAGAGAGAGTGTGTGTGTGTGTGTGTGTGTGTGTGTGTGTGTGTGTGTGTGTGTGTGGGTTTGTATTTCTGACCTCCTGAGGACCCGTTTCCTGACTTTTACTATCTTTCTGGGGTCCGAGGGTTCTTGTGGGGACCGAAGCCTGGTCCCCATGAGGGGGACTCCCCTTTTTAGGGTTAGGGGTTAGGTTTATAGGTATGGTGTGAATAGAGTTTTAGTTAGTCTTAGGGTTAGTTATAGATCAGTAATGGTTAAGGTTAGGAAAAGGGTTTGGGTTAGGTATAAATCTAGTTACTAAAATCAATGGAAGTCAATGGACGGTCCCCATAAGGATACCAAAACACACTGTGTGAACCAAGCTCTTCTCAGATTCTTAACAGCTGGATGCTTTTCAGGAAATGCACCCCACCCCCCACTGCTCCTCTCTTTCCTCTTCTTTCCCCGTGTCTTTCCTCTCAGCCTTGTGTGACGCTGATGGAGTTCAAAAGGGAAGCTGAGGAAAAGGAAGGAGTAAGGAAATACGAGCACAACTGGCAGTGGGGGGTGCGTGGGGGGTGAGGGAGACTGAGTTCACTAAACATCCTGAAAACCAACATCCCTTTGGGAAAAAAAGAACTGATGACATCTCCCTCACAATTTTGGATTTACGATATGCATATGTTCAAGGATGTGCTGAAAAACGTTTGGCGACTGAGATTTTATTATTGTTCTATTAATTTTTTTTATTACTGGAGCCTTTTGCTATTGATAGGACAGTCCACTGATCCACATCTGTTCAATATTGAATAAAATGTCACCCATGAAAAGCACATAGGAAAAGATAGGCTGTTTTAATGGGCTTTTCAAAATAAATTTAAATGTATTGATATATTCAACAGAAGCAAAAGAAAATCATGGCGATCAAAATTTAGGCACTGAAATCAAAGTATATTGATCCAGGGGAAATTGGATGATAAATGAAAAAATACCCTACCATGTAACACGGTTGAATAGAAATCTGATATTTGTGTTGTACATAGCTAATGTTATCGTAGCATAGATTTTAGAGCATGACTGTTTTGTCTGTCAGAGTTCAGCTGGTGTTAACTTTAGTTAACATTAGTGTAGATTTTAGAGCATTAGCAGAACTAACTTTAATCCCAGTTTTCCTTTTCTAAATCAGCATACTGCTGCACAATTGGTCACGTTACAAGTCGATTTTTGGTCTTACAGGTATAATCAAGCTCAAAATACATTTATAAGTTTAAACCTGCTGATTTGTAGTTGATAAAAGTGTGTAGGGATCTTTATGCACCTCATAAAAACAACATCCCAGAATATGCCGTATATTACATTTACTTATTAAACAAGGTGAATTGCCATTAAAAAGGCATGTAAAATTTCAGATCAATGAAATGCCACATTTTCATTGAAAGTGTTTTGGACTGTGGGTAACATTTATAAGATAGTGGCTGCATTACGTAACATTTTAATTCAAGCCTTGTTTCCAACTGCAGCTGTGTTTGTTAGAAGGTTTCTAGTCATCCTCTATGCTTTGATCTCTATCCAGGTTTGACATGTTAGTTATTATCTCTTCTGCTTTTTCCACTGGCTTCCAACGCAATATAAAAGCTGAGGGACGGTGTCGGGAGTTTATCCAGAGGATTATGGTAAGCACAGCCGCACTCAGATGATCCTTTCAAGTGTTTGTCTATGGAATGGTGACAGGCAAACTTGCTTATGTGTTGGAACAGTGAACAGAGTGAGGCAAGAATCACTCATTAGCAAACTGTAAATTTTGTAGTTTATTCTGTCAGTGAAACACATAAAGAAATTATGATGTGAATTCTTCCTCTCTGTCAACAAACATCACGAGAAATTTAAAGTAAATGTGATAACTTGGCTTTAAATTATTCATTTATTTATGCATTCACTTCTTTTTTTTGTTTTCTTTGGACGGATTCTGCTAAAGTTACATCAATACTAAATTATTCTGGACCACGTCCCTTAAGTCGATAGGGCAAAAGTTCAGAATCTTTGACCTTTTCAAGGTCAGGTATAAACTTGGTAAAAACAAAGAATCTATTGATTGTCTTGGTTCAGTATCACTCAGTATTGTTACTCTTGCATTACCAATTAACCCCAAAACAACTGCTGCTTTGTAAAACTCAGTTTTTCACTGTAGCTCTTTTGTACTGTAGTATATTCATGGCCTATACCAGTTTCTTCTTGGACGATTCCAATATTAACTCATGACCCATACTGACTGGCTCATAGCCGATACCTATTTCTATTTGGACTCATGCAGATTTCTCCTAGGCTGATACTGATATTGACATATGGCTGATATCAGTATTTCCTTGGCTACTATTGATATCAGCAATGGTAGAACTTTTATTATCATTTTTACAAATGTATTAATTATTTATTAATTTTACATGAAACTGAAATAACCCATTTTGTTCATTGAATGAAGTGGATGGTGTTTTGTAACACTAGAACAGAACTGCCATGGGATCTTCTGTATATAAAATATGATCTTTTGTTCTTGTAAGCATGAATGAAACTGAATATTATACATTTGACTGAACACAGCTGCTGCCTTCATGCTCTTGCTACCAGAATATTATAGCACAATCACTCTGTTACATGATACTGAATACATATTCTCTCGAAACATCAGTAGAATCACAATCTAATAATAAATGCTCAATTGATTGATGTTACCTGGTTAAAACCCGGTAAAAAAGTAGAAATATCCCCAATAAGTCCCTAAAATAGGCAGCTATGTCATCCTTTTCATGCTCTCTCTGTGTTGCTGTGATGCCATTGTTGCTATGTAGACAATCTTGTTGTGTGGAGGATAAACACAATTTAATATTGCAAAAATGAGAGTCTACAAATAACTATAATGCAAGTTTGAGAAAGCGCTCGCTCTGCTAATTTAAACCTGAAATCCTTAACACAAGTGACTCACTGACAGCAACATAAAGCCCCAAAATGACAGCAAGTTGTTGTGACTTCACTTTTTCTAAGAGTCTGAGATGATTTTTCTACGCTGGTAGAGACCCAGAAACGTCATATCTGTGATGGGTTTTATAGACGACTTATCTTTTCAGATTCTGAGGCTGGAGACTTCAGTATCTGAGCGTTTCTTTCTCTCTTTTTTTCTTTCTTTTTTCCCTCTGCACTATAGATTTGCTTGTCACATTGTGTAAACATGACGTGCTTGTCTCCTCGAACAGAGACGCGGTTGCACACACAGTCATTTATGCAATCTGCACACGTGGATACACACACACACACACACACACACACACACACACACACACACACACACTTTGCCCTCTGGTTATTGCAAACAGTGTCAGTGGATGGACCTGAAGTGTTTGTGTTCATGTACGTGAGAAGATGAAGATTTTTTCTTTTTCCTTCATGTGATTGTTTTAGAAAACATGTTTACAACCACATTCCATCCATTCATGTGACAAAACCAAAAAGTGTAGTGTTATATTAGAGATTTTAATCTGTTATTGTGACCTGAACTTGCATCCCAAACAAAGGGGGGAAAGAAAAATACAGGTGGACTAAGAGGGAAAAAATAGATGTTTTTCTTTAGTCTCTTGTTCCACATGACCTGCATTTAAAATCACACCCAGTGCTGAATCTTCTGCACTTTAGTGTTGAAGTAAACAATATCACTAAAGGATTTTTTTTCTTCATCATTAAGATAAAACAACAATCCCTTACTTGGACAAGGACAGAAAAAAATCAATTCAAGCCCCTGGACAAACAGTTTAATCATGTCAGACTGTCATAACTTTTGCTTCTTAATTTCAATCCCTGTTTAGTTTAGAATATGTTCTGATGTTTTATGTGTCTGTACCCTTGAGAGTGGGGAAAAAAAAAACAGCGTAAAGCACAGCACGCTCTAAGAAGATACACATATCTGTGCTGAGGGCTCTGTTGTTTCATAAACCATTAACACCAGATGTATTTTCAAGAAATGTGTTATTTTGTTACTGATGCAGAGTAACTTTGAGACAGCTTGAGGGAGTGTAAAAGCTTATCATCTAAACCTCCTAAAGGGGATTTTGTTTTGTGAAGACATACATAATTTAATTTATTTGGTTCAAGGCACCCAGATACTAACAGTAATGTGAAAGGATTCCTATTATTTTGGAAATGAGACAAAAAACATTTGGAAGCTTACTCAAAATATTCAAAAGGACATCGGTGGAGAACAGAAGAGAGATAAAAGTTAGATTGTATTTTGTCAGTGCTGTCATTTATAATAAGAACTGAAAGAACAAGATCCTAACACCAGCTGTGGTCTTTTTATGATAAAAGCAACCAGATTGACGCTTTGGGCTCTTGGTGGTTGTCTTTTGTTTTGTATGTTTTGTTCTGTAGTTTCAGGCAGTTGTTTTTTTTCCTGTTCTAAGCAAAGAATAGTGGTTTAACAAGAACAAGCTGCATATCTCTCATATACAGAGTTGTCAGGGCAGTCCAAAAATCAGTCACGGTTTGCCTCAACTGTTTGTGTGTGTGTGTGTGGGGGG